>JAODAC010013029.1:3259-23799 GCA_027575185.1 Mimaenictus wilsoni | reverse complement strand
ATGTTGTAGTTTGCTGAGGATGGTGTAATAAAAACACCGAAACCGGTCCAAAATTGAAATTTAATAAAGATATAAAGGAATAATACAAAACATCACTACCTATTATCTCAGCTTTATATAGGCATCAACAAACATCTATAACCTTTTTGGTTTTTGATATATTGTCAATTCTTCTTAAAATTGACTCTGTCCTTAAAGAAAAACTACATGCTGCAAGCAAATTGAAGCGATCAGCGTCTTTCCAACAATATAACTCTGCAACTGTAAAGCTGATTATAATTTCCTTCTTCCAAGCTACTCAAACCTACAAGACCTCTCAAAAACAAAATGTTTGATAAGCAGCATCTTTTCAAATTATTTTAATACCCTCGTCGAAGAAATGTTCCAACATGGGCGAGAAGATTTACATTTGATGATAATAATATATAATATGTTCTAAAATAAAACTATGTATTCGAAAAATTGTCGTTAAATTAAAAAAAAAAGGTATTTAAAATCAAAGAAATCCAATAGCAAAAAGTGGCGCCACTCTTGATTTGCGGCTTGAATTGAACTACAATCTGTTGCCAATTTTACTGCAGCAGTTGCGCTACTACTATACATATGTAGTATCTATGGCAGGGGTGGGCAACTTTTTTTCAGCATAGGGCCAATTTTCAATTTTCATCTGACAATGCGGGCCAGATCAAATTGAGCGATTTTATACGTGTATATATACAGGGTGTTTGGTGTGAGGTGGAGGATCGGAAAACCACGAATAGATTGAAGAATTCTAAGAAGAAAACTCTAATACAAAAATTTCCAATTCGCAATAGTTTCCGAGATAATTAATAAAGAGATAATAAAATCTGATGAATAAAACGCGTGTTAAATCTCCATATACCCAAAGTGGGCGGGTAGGTATTTTTGCGGCGAGCGGTGGTAGGCGCATTGCCATAGCCTACCTGCTGTTATCATTCGCTCCGCACTTTCATCGCGCAGAACTGCGATAAGCGCTCGCGGAGCTCTATGGAAATATTGTTCGAAATGTTCTCTTGGTCACTGCACACTAATAAACGACGAAACGACAGCGATGCACTTACGCACCCAGCCGTGCCTCAAGAAACACTAATAGTTTTCAACTTTTCAACCACGTGTGCGTCTGTAATCGCAGTCGCCGCGCCGCGTTCGTCGCTCCAGGTCGCTCAAAGTATCAGGTTGCACACGATTGAAATGCACGATTGAAATTTGCTTGCGAAGTTCTCCATCTCTCCCTTTTAATGTCTTTTGTCTTTGTCTGGCTTTCATAATCATCATCATCTTTGCGCATAGCTTTTCTACCCCGCATTCTCGTCATACTGCTTGCACAATTTTTCATTTATGCCGCGGGCCAACTTTAACATCGTAACGGGCCGGCAGTTGCCCATCGCTGATCTATGGTGATAGCGTGGGTTGCAATATATAGTACCCCACTTTCGAGAGGTTGGAAGAGGAGGATTGAAGGCAGCTGACGAGCAGTCACTCAAACATCAAGCTGTCACTCGTTTGAGATGGGGATCGGTCTTTTTGGGGTTAGTGCGGGATTAACACACGCCTTTTTCATGATGGCTGCTTCCTGTCCGGTCGCTGATTGTGCGTAAGTGAAATAAGTGAAAGCCACCAACATGTCAGAGTTATTAACAATAAGGTTAAATTAATTGCATGAATACATTGTGTATATTTATTTCTTTCAATTGTATACAATCAAAACGCTACGTACATTGTAAACGAATAAATAAATTTGAAATTGTTTGAAACAGTGTCATTTCCCTTAAGTAGGTTTAGATTAACTAGGTTTAGAAATGGGAAAAAGAGGCTATTACTCGGCACGTTTCTCTCGACAATGTTTCCAGTGCGATGTGGCGACGTTGAGCGTTGAGAATAGAGTCAGGTTCCATCTAGCCGTGGACGACTGAAGTTTGTTAACGGCACCTTTCACCATTAAAATAAATTTCAGAAAGCTTTTATGTACAACGGGAATGTTTGTCTTTTACAAAATAGATGCTCGAATAAATTAAATGCAATTTTCTATTTTGGTAAGTAAAATATTGTTAAATATTCTTTTGTAAAATTGTTTGAAGCAAGTATTAATAATTGTGATTGAATATACAGATAAACCGTAAACTTTAAAAGGTTTCTTAAATTTAATTTGTGCTTTTTCTGTACTATACGTAATTGTAACCTCTTTAGGCATTTTTAATGTAAATAAAAATGTAGATTTTGATAATATTTAACTTAAGAAATGTCATATTTTTGCAACGGTTCAGAAAATAACGCGCGATATCCGAACTTTTTGAATGTATTCGCCAAAATATAAGAGAAAATCATTTTTAGATGTGCTTAAACGACTTATATTTGTGCAAAAAGTCGTTGAAGTGCATCGGCAGATCAATAGCTGCAACGGTTCCGAAAATAACAAGCGATATCCGAACTTTTTGAACGTATTCGCCAATATATAAGAGAAAATCATTTTTAGATGTGCTTAAACGACTTATTTGCTTGCGAAAAGTCGTTTATACGCATCGAGAGATCGATTACTGCCACGGTTCCGAAAATAACAAGCGATATCCGAACTTTTTGAATGTATTCGCCAAAATATAAGAGAAAATCATTTTTAGATGTGCTTAAACGACTTATATTTGTGCAAAAAGTCGTTAAAGCGCATCGGGAGATCAATAGCTGCAACGGTTCCGAAAATAACGAGCGATATCCGAACTTTTTGCAAGTATTCGCCAATATATAAGAGAAAATCATTTTTAGATGTGCTTAAACGACTTATTTCCGTACGAAAAGTCGCTTAAGCACATCGAGAGATCGATAATTGCTACTTTATTTGATTGATTTATTGAAGAGAGGCAATTAGCTTGATGGGGACATATAGTTATGTTTCTTGGTCCAAGACGTTGAAAGGATTTGGTGGTTTTATATTTGAACACGCCGAAATTTACACCAGGACACAAGAAAACTTTATTCTTAAGCGATTTCGAATTACATCGTGAATCAAGAATAAGTGATTCTTAAACTTAAGGCAAGTACAGAATGGATTTTATTTACAACAAATTTTGGAGGAAGACTTTTATCTTCCCCACGCAGATGTTCAGATACGCAGAGTCGTCCGTGGTGGTGCAGATGGTGGTGCATGTAGTTTGCAAATAGTTGCCGCCATCTATTTGGTGGTGACGTAACTATATGGTTAGAATGAACAACAACAACCTAATCAGAGAGAGGGTGGGAAGCGAGAACACAAGGAAAGAGAGATATAACACTTTTATGCTTGTTGTTCTCTTCTTATTGTTTAGTCGTCATATCCGGATGTTTATTCCTAATGCCTAATGGATGTACAAGTAGATTAATTCAGTATTAATTAATTCTTAATTATACATAAGCAACCTTTATTTTGGCATTCACCTATGTTAATGTACATGTCAACCTATCCGTTCTAATTGTTAATTAAGTCTGTGGAGATCGTGATGAAAATCGTAGGGTTGTTCGCAGGGGGGCAGCTAAAGTCGTGGAAGTTGCGTAATAGATGATTCAAGACTGATTCAAGGCTGACTATAGAAGATAGAGACTGAATCAATTCTTGGAGATATTTATTATTACATTATAAGAACCGGGTTCACAGACAGCAACAGATATAATAAGGAACAAGAAATTGATGAAAGTGGAAAGCATGACGACACTCTGCAAGGACTGTATAACACCTGGATAGATACTAGCTCCGAAACACAAAAGAACCAAAGAGATGAAGAACAGCGCAAAGATGAAAACACAACGAGTAATAATTAGGAAAACAATACGTGGTCCTGGGCAAAACAGGGTGATTAGGGAGAATGAGACCGTCGAGGGCATTGTCAAATTGAGTAAGATGAAATGAAGAAAAGGAATTCAAGCAAGAGAAGCGAGGAACAGAGCGAAAAACATAGTGAAATAGAAGACCGTTGCAAACGAATCGTCCAATCTTCGTTTGCGTTTTTACCGCGAAGTTAGGAGTTCGCGAACGGCGCCTCAGCCGCTTGTTGAGTAGGGAGACCATAAAGTCGTGGATGTTGCGCAATAAATGATTCAAGACTGATATATAGAAGATATAGGCTGAATCAATTCTTGGAGATATTTATTATTACATTATAAGAACCAGGTTCACAGACAGCAACAGATATAATAAGGAACAACAAATAGATGAAAGTAGAAAGCATGACGACACTCTGCAAGGACTGTTTAACACCTGGATAGATACTAGCTCCGAAACACAAAAGAACCAAAGAGATGAAGAACAGCGCAAAGATGAAAACACAACGAGTAAAAATTGGGAAAACAAAACAAGGCCCTGGGCAAAACAGGGTGATAAGGGAGAATGAGAACATCGAGGGAATTATCAAGTTGAGTAAAATGAGATGAAGAAAAAGCATTCAAGCAAGAGAAGCAAAGAACAGAGCGAAAAACAGAGTGGAATAGAAGACCGTTGCAAGCGAGCCGCCTAATCTTCGTTAGCGTTTTTACCGCGAAGTCAGGAGTTCGCGGACAGCGCCGCTGCCGCTTGTTGAGTAGGGAGACCAAGTTGTCACCCATCCAACGCCCATCTACGCCCATCTACGCCCGACGTTGCTTAACTGCGGTGATCTAACGAGCACTGAGCTCCACAACGCGGCAAGCCGCCGACTTTGTTAATATAATGTATAAATTATACAAGAGTACAAAAAAAATTAAACACATGGATTTTGTTATAGTTGTTAGGAAGTATTATTAAAATTTAAATATGGAATATTAATTTCATATAACGTGAAAGAATTTCTTTAAAAAAATAAATATTAATTATTTTTACTTTTATAGAACAGCGCAAAGATGAAAACACAACGAGTAATAATTGGGAAAACAATACGAGGTCTTGAGCAAAACAGCGTGATAAGGGAGAATGAGAACTCCCTCGATCATTGTCAAATTGAGTAATATGAGATGAAGAAAAGGAATTAAAGCAAGAAAAGCAAGGAAAAGAGCGAAAAACAGAGTGGAATAGAAGACCATTGCAAGCGAATCGCCCAATCTTCGTTAGTGTTTTTACCGCGAAGTCAGGAATTCGCAGACGGCGCCGCAGCCGCTTGTTGAGTAGGAAGACCAAGTGGTCACCCATCTAACGTCCATCTACGTCCGACGCTGCTTTACTGCGGTGATCTAACGAGCACTGAGCTCCACAACACGGCAAGCCGCCGACTTTGTTAATATAATGTATAAATTATACAAGAGTAGAAAAAAAATTAAACACATGGATTTTGTTGTAGTTGTTAGGAAGTATTATTAAAATTTAAATATGGAATATTAATTTCATGTAACGTGAAAGAATTTCTTAAAAAAAAAAATAATTATTTATTACTTTTATATTTTCAAAGCGTAAAGGTCTATTGAAATTTAGCGATAAGGGTTATAGTGTATTGTTCATTATTTTCTTATTGTTTATTGTACTAAAAATAAAAAATAAACAAACATATAAATTACTGAGAGTGTATGTAATATAAATAGCAATCAATTTTTTATCGATTAAAATGATTAGGTTTCATTTTTAGGCGATAAATTTACAAGAAGAAAATAAATAAACCCCCAGTTCCATCCTGTATCAACTATTATAAATAGTTTTGGTACAAAAGTGCCTCTACCGGTGGTTACAACACGAGTGCCTGAGGATGATTGCCTTGCAATCGAAATGCGTATTGTTGTCGCTAAATAAAAATTGTGAGGATTACAATTTAATCAGAGAGTTATTTTCGTATATCCACTACTTGTACTAATACACCGACACCTCCACAACAGTGTATAAAGATGTTTCTGAATCTTCTGACCGCGCGCTTGACTTGGCGAGTAAACTGGTGTATGTGAGCCGTATTTACGCGGCGTATAGCTCAGTATCTAACCATCCGACTTTAACATTTGTTTATTTTAAATGTTTGCATTGTTTCAACTAGAGAGATAGTGTATTTTTACTTTTGCTCATTTTAATTGAACTTTCCGATGTTTTTTTGTCATTTCCCTTGTGTTTGCTTGAAAAGTTGTTGCCTGAACTGCTTTGCTAAACAATTTTCTAAATATTCCAAGGAGTAATTTCATTAACAATCAATTGAATGGAGTTTATAATCACACTAGTCGATGTTCGCTGAAAAGGAAGATAGGAAAATCATATTTGATCAGAAATTATGCCAAATTGTACAAAAAATAATAATTTGAATTTGAAAAGAACAAATAATTTAAAACGTTAACCTTTCAGGTTAATACAAAACTCACATTACGAAGAAAGAAATGTTATAATCGGAATGTTAGTTACTGAGTTATACATTTTTAAATTCGGCTCGTATTCACCAGTTTACTCTCCAATTTAAGCACGTTTATAGAGGTTGGACTTCAGATAAATGTATAATCAAAATTGACCATGAAGTCCCGGGTTCAATTCTCGGTGGGGATGCACAGTAAAATGTAGTAGTAGTAATAGAAGTAGTAGTAGTAGCGGTAGTAGTAGTATTAGTAGTAGTAGTAGTAGTAGTAGTAGTAGTAGTAGTAGTAGTAGTAGTAGTAGATCACCTTTATTTTGGCATTTAATTGCACACTTACAAAATCCTTCGCCAGTAAACTTTTACATTACATTAAAAACTGAATATATATAAGTCGGTGTCATAGCGTCCTGCGCCTTCCGATTCCCAGCTTCCAGCCTCTCCTATCAGTCCAGTCACCTACTTCCAGTCTTCTCTCTGACATTGCTTTGTTTATGTCTGCCTTCCATGTTGTCTTTGGTCTTCCCCTTGCTCTTTTCTCAAAGGGAACCCATTGAAGGGCTTTCTTCGGTATTCTACTTTCCTGCATTCTTTGCACATGGCCATGGCCATACCATCTTAGTTGACGACGCTGGATTTCATCTATTATGGTTTCTTCAACCCCCATTATTCTTCTTATTTCTTCGTTCCGAACCTTGTCCAGTAAAGTGTTTCGGGCTGCTCTCCTCCAGAAGTCCATTTCAGTTGCCAGTAGCTTATTTTGTATCGCGGTTTGGTATAGTTGTCTCTTTTGTTCTTTGGAGATCTGAGTTGACCATAAAAGTGAATTTATGGTTTTTGTTACGTGGCGTCCTTGCTGTATTCTTCTTCGGATTTCGGTTTCACTATTCCCGGTATTGTTGATAATAGTTTCGAGGTATTTATATTCACTGCATGCCTGTATTCTCAAGTTGTTGTTCAGTATCAGATTTTCCATCTGTCCACCGACGCACAAGTATTGGGTTTTTTCCATGTTCACTGTCATGCCCCACTCTGAATAATAATTTAATAATAATATTTACAAACCAAAGAAATAAAAATACACATGTTGTATACCAACCCACTCTATTGCGCCATCCCCCTCCTCCGCTACCATTTATCTTGCACAATTTACCTCACTATTATCACACTTTCCCCTCCCTCTCCCAACCATTCTCGTACATTCTCACCCGTGCATTCCAAACCATTCAACACCCCCTCACATACAACAAGATGATCCCAAGCATCAACGCCGCTCCTACACCACACACACCTCATGTACTCATACCCCATCCATACCTTTCTTCCCTGCTGTTCAGTTCCACATCTTGCCCTGGCCATAATCCTTTTCTCTTCTACGGTCATGTTCTTTTTAGCAATATAAGCGGGTCTCCGTGCTAAAGGTTGGATTAGGCCGTATCCTGGGTTATACGAACTGTTTTCGATACATTCTTAGCGCTTCTGCTCTTCCACCTCTCGACACCTTTCACGCACAAACCATTCCAACATTCTAGACTCGCTTATCATTGCTTCCACTGTCTGTTCAGACAGAAAGAGTATGAGAATGTGGGTATTCTCATACTATTTTTTCTGCTTTCTCTCCATCCATTCACCCCTTTCCTTGCACACCATTCCCACATATCCTTCACCAATCTGCCGTTCCCCATTCCCTTCAGTTTCTCCTCAAATCGTGCTAGTCTAGTCACAGACTCCCATTTAATTGTCATTCTTCCACTTTCTTGCAACACAATGTATACCTTCTGTATGCTCGATGTGCGAACGTTGCAGATGATGTGCAGGTCCGCGAGTACAAGTTCTTGCACTGAGCAACGACAATATCTAAGTCGAGCCCGTGACGCTGGTAGCAAGACAGCGGAGTGCAGGGATGAAGGAGGGTACGATGTGACCACGATGAAATCCCTATAACTACTAACTTTATTTTCTAACTCTAAACCTAAAGATACATGCTAATAACTTATCTCCTAATGGCGCTTAACGTCGCGATACCAAAAGTCCGGCCGATAACAACTTTATTTGGAAGTCCGGACCTCTTCGCTAATTGTCGCGACATCATGGCATACTAATAAACAGGTGCAGGATGGAAGAACTGTTTTGTAAGGGAAAGCGCATCACAGAGCTAAACACAATATTAACATGAATAAACCAAATCTCAATCACCAACCTCATCAACAATCCGTAATCTGCACTTATTCAACATTCACCAGACTAAACACAGAAAATGCTGACACCTCAAAATCGACACGGCGCAGCGAGATCGCGACCTCGTGTTCCGCTGTGACGAACTCAAGAAATCGTGTAAAATGACTTCTTCTTATCAATAGAGTTAGCCTCTATATGACTAATTTCATTGACAAAGAATTGAATAGAGCTTATGACCATAGTAGTCGATGCTTGGTAAATGAAACAAAAAAATAAAATTAAAAAAAAAACTTGATTAGAAAAAATGCAAGAAAATCTTACGCAACAATCTTATGCGAAATTTTATGCAACTATTTCTTCAGCCTATGCAAATATCCCTGCGAAACTTCTCCCTTGTACCCATATAAGCCCATACAATCCATCCATCAATCGAGCTATAAACAATCCACGCTGAAATAAACTTGTCACAATCTCTATCCCAGAATAACAGCAACAACAAAAAAAACCTCGCCTGCGACGTTTCCAACATTTCCAGAGCGCGTTCCACAAAACAATCCACGATGTCGCTGAGCCATGCTTCACCGACAGCTGTACAAGCGTACAGCGCATGACCACCGCGCTTTCGTCGGCGTGTCACCATTAACATTTCGCGCCACAGCCGCAGCGAACTGCTACATAAACTCTACTTACAATTAGCATACTGCGCCGTCGCATTGCGCCCATAATTTCGCATCGACGCGCATAAATCCCACACATTCCCGTTCCTTCTTCAGCCATGAAATGTCTATTCATTCTCACAAGTCAATCGCTTCCAAATAACCAGCTTACAACAACCATCGATCGGCATAAACCTAAAAAAATGTCAATCAAGTAAAAGAAAAAAAAGTTGTTATCTAGATATTTCTTATTACCTTTAGCTTACGTTTAGTTAACTTGTAAACTGACGCTGATGCTGCTTATTGTTAATGGAAATTTAATTCATAATCAGTCATTCACTATTCACGATCATTAATCTTGGGTCTGGAGAAAGGGCGTCGACAGACATCATTGGAATCCCAAATTTTTCTTTGATAAGAAATACGGGGCCAGGGAAGCGAAGGATAAATTATTATAACTCGTGGATCTGTATTCGCGTTTGCCTTGGGGCGTAAGCTACTGAATGCTAGCCTGTGAGTCGAATTACGATTTTAGGCGACGTATATCACTGAAACTAACTGGCGGATTTAAATTCTTCTTATTTCCAAATGTGGGATTTGTTCGTACTTAAGAGATAGACTACTTTTTTTTTTTAATATATGATCTTTATTAATTGAAAGCTTTGAGTTTTTAACTTTCGCATTGGGACGTTTTTATATGAGTCGAATAAGCATTGCTTGCCAAATCTAAGAAAACGTTGATTTTCATTTTTCAAGCGATTGATGCAAACATTGCCAAACGTCGGCGGCTATTAGATAAGCTACTGCAAAAGGTACGCATATGTATTTATATTTTTATCTTATAAAATTGGCAAGGTTAGGCTAGGCCTGGTTAGGTTAGGTTAGGTCAGCTTAAGTTAGGTTGGGTTGGGTTGGGTTAGGATAGGTTAGGATAGGTTAGGATAGGTTAGGATAGGTTAGGATAGGTTAGGTTAGCTTGGTTTGAATTAGGTTAGGTTAGGTTGACTTAGGTTAGGTTAGGTTGAGTTAGGTTAGATTAGGCTAGGTTAAATTGAGGTTAGGTTAGGTTTGGTTAAATTAGGTTAGGTTAGGTTAAGTTAGGTTGGGTTAGGTTAGGTTAGGATAGGTTAGGATATGTTAGGTTAGCTTGGTTTGAATTAGGTTAGGTTAGGTTGACTTAGGTTAGGTTAGGTTGAGTTAGGTTAGATTAGGCTAGGTTAAATTGAGGTTAGGTTAGGTTTGGTTAGATTAGGTTAGGTTAAGTTATGTTAGGTTAGATTAGGTTAGGTTAAGTTAGATTAGGTTAGGTTAGGTTAGACTAGGTTAGGTTAGGTTAGGTTAGATTAGGTTAGGTTAAGTTAGAGTAGGTTAGGTTAGGTTAGGATAGGTTAGGTTAGCTTGGGTTGAATTAGGTTAGGTTAGGTTGACTTAGGTTAGGTTAGGATGAGTTTGGTTAGGTTAGATTGAGGTTAGGTTAGGTTAGGTTAAATTAGGTTAGGTTTGGTTAGATTAGGTTAGGTTAGATTAGCTTGGGTTGAGTTAGGTTAGGTTAAGTTAGATTAGGTTAGGTTAAGTTAGATTAGGTTAGGTTAGATTGAAATAGAAAAAAAAGAAGAAATTCTTATTATCAATAATTTAATTTCATAATTAATAAACTACACTTGATGTATATTTATGTACAACACTACAAATTGATACCATTTTTGTTATTTCGATTTTTTTTTGTCTCATTTGTCGGTCTGTATATTTGTTGTTTGTTTATCTTTGTTCAGACAAGTTGCGCACAAAATTTGCAGACGCATTCACGCATTCGCACTCACACAAACACACATTCGCACACTCACTCACACACTCACACACACATACCTCTTATCCTAATATAATTTAAGTCGTGTCACGTGTGGCTTGTTCTGTATGTGTAAGTTTGTGTCTTGTAATTCTGTGGCTTTGTTTCACAACAATTTCATTCAAATTCACAATAGACTATTATAAACTATCATATAGAATATTACAATAGTTAGTGTAAGTCGCTATCGTCACTTTACCAACCCTTGTCGGCTTCACGTTCTTCTCTTTAGTCAAATTAATTTATATTCTTCAATAGTAGACTTAAATAATTAATAATAATACACATTTTGCCGTTTTTTTTTGTTGCGCTCTTTCGCATTAAGTTATTTAAATTACATTATAGTAAAATCACACTGGGTTTGCCATTATTTCATCAAGTTTAGCATTCTTTACTTGCATTTAAATAGGTTTCTTTTTGTTTGTTATAAAGTCTATTCAAGATGAGTAAATTGAGCGTTTTTTTTTGCAAATTTACAATTTATGCAATGTTTGCAAATTTTCGATCTTTTTAGATGTTTGTAAAATTCGCAAATCTTTTCGGAATCTTTCAAAATTGTGCAAAGTTTTACAATTTCCCAAAAGTTAGCAAGTTTTCACAAATTTGCTTTTTGTTTTGCTGTTGTAAATTTCGAAATTTTGCACAGTTTTGCAAAGAAAATCGAAATCGAGACAATTCGCAAATCCTTGTTCATACATAGCATTTTTTTCTCCTGCTATTTTCAGGATTCATATTTTTCAGATTTGGGAAAATAGAGGAACAAATATACACAAATATATATAAATATCAAAATTATAAACAAAAATAATTAACAAATAAATAATAGTTTTTGTTAACCAGCTGACACACACTCACTCGTTATTGCACTTTTTTTGTTTGTTTGTTGAGAACTGTTCCATGATTGGCACGTGCAATAATACGCTGTTTTCAGGTTCGCTCAGAGTTCGAGAGTCTCTTCGGGGTAATTAATGTACAGAGGGGAGAGGGGTCGTAACTCGCGGTGCGTCGCCACGTCACACACTTCCTTCCCGAGGAAGATCCTTCGAAGACGCGAGGGCTTCGAGGTGTATCGTTGCGTCACCGCGAGCCGGAGACTGCTATCGCCAACAACACCTTCGACAGAAAGGAGGTTGACTTTGATCCGATAGCATGGTCCTGGATTCCTTTTTGCTGTCTGCTTTTGTTTTGGTTGGAAACCAAGTTTTAGCGATTTAAGGTGGTTGTAAGTGTTTCCAAGGTTGTGTTTTGATGGATTTGTTTGATTTAAGAATGGCAATGTTCTAGTCTCCTTGGTGGAGAGAAGGAGAGATATGTGAATGGCTTAGAAGAGTTTTTGAGAGTCTATAAGAGTTTTCGAGAGACTTAGAGGGGTTCCGAAGATTTAGCAGAGATTTCAAGGGTTTAAAAGAGTTTCCAAGAGTTTAGAATTTACGAGAGTTTAGGAGACGTTCCAAGGTCTCTTTCAGAAACCTAGAACGCGTTTTTGATCATAAATTGTTTCTCTAGTAATATAGGTTAGCTTCTGGAGGTTCAATATTCGGGGTTTATGAAGGTTCTGAAGACTGAAGAAGGTTCAACGTTCAAAGGCCTTTCTGAGTTTTGTAAAAGTTTGATCGGTTTCCTGTTTAAGATTGTGTTAGAATTATGATAGCATTCTGAGGGAAGTTATTATATAGACAAAACAAGGAGTTCTTATTTGGTTTACAGTAAGCTATAAGAGTTATTTCTAGAGGTCCCATTCTCAAGTTTCTAGAAGTTCTATAGGGTTCTAGAAGTTTCTGTAGATGGAAAACGGTTCTATAAATTCCCCATAAGATCCCATTAATTCTCCATAGATTCCCCATAAGGTCCCATAAATTCCCCATAAGTTCCCATGAATATCCGTAAATTCCCCATAGATTTCCTGTAGATTCCCATAGAAGCACCATAAAATATCTACAATGGGGACGGGAGGTATTCCAGAATTTTTGGCAAGGTTCATTGAATATTTTCAGGGTTTCGAAAAAAGAATATTATGAAATCATGTATTGGATTATTGAATGCGTTTGATTAGATTTGCAGAGTTTCAGAAGCTTTGGAAAGAGTGTCTTTCTTCATTGATGGTATGGTGTTCGAACATTTTCGTAGATTTAATAAGGAATTACGGCGTGGTTCGCGGTTCCTAGAGGTTTGTGAATATGTAAGATAGATGGAAGTGATCAATATGACTCTTGAGAATGTATAAAGTGTTCCATAGGTTTTTAGAGGTTATGGAAGGATCCTTCCGGGAGATTAAGCTGTTTTTCCGTTTTTTTACTCAGTAATAGGAGTCGTTTTCAAAGTCCCATGAGTATATTCAGGGGTTAGAAAAGTCATGAAGATTTTTGAAAGTTTTAAGGGATTCTGAAAGACTTTTGGAAAGTCAAGAAGATTGTAGAAGGATTTCCTAGATTGTTAAAGGTTCTTAGGATGTTCTGTAAGTTTTCAGAGGCTTTGGGATAATTTTAAGGAAGTTTAGGTCCTTGGCAAAATTAAATAACCTATTTTAATAGAGCTTTTAGGTTTTTGAAGGTTTTTGAAGGCTTCTCAAAGTGTTTTACAGTGTTTTTACGTCTTTTCTTCAGGATTTCATAGTTTTAGAAGGATTTTCCGGGACCTTGTTCAGGCATTAGGAAGTTTCATTATAATGGTAAGTTCCTCTGGTCATTCCGAGTCTTTGCTTTCAACCTTGTCTTCACAAAATGTCTCATTTTAGTAATAGGTAGAATACAGAAGGTTCCTAGAAGATTCAGAAAGATTTTGGAGGTTTCATACAATCTCTGATAAGTCCTGAATGTTCCTAGAGGTTATTTCAAGGAATAATCTACTTGGGATAGACCTGGAGTCTTCATCAAGTTCCAAGAAGAATTCTAAAGAATGTTTTTACAAAAGTTATATCTTCAGGGATAATCCGTTTCTATGTTGGCAGTGTTAAAACTGATCTAAGATAATTAGGACTGTCCCCATTAAGTCTGAGAGTAGTAAAGTTATAGACAGTCTGTCCCTATGTCCCATAGACAGACTCCTCAGATCATTCTAAAGATTTTTACAGAACTATAAACCTTTCAGGACTGGTTATTCTTCAATACTCATAGAAACTCTTAGATCTTCCGATACTCTATAGGAATCTTATTCGACTCTAGACTAACCTAAACTCCTTCAGAGTATCTTAAAACTTTCCACGTTAATTTTCCTAAATTCAAGTTATCCCGGACCTCCTAAACCTCCTTGATCTTCTGTATCTCCTCTACCTCCTTTACCTCTTTGTCTTCCTCTACCTCTCCTCTACATCCTTCTCGACCAACCTTTTACAAAACTTTCAGAAAAACCCATAAACACCATCATTGGAAACACTTCCAAACAAACACCTAAAACCCCAATAGCAGATGAACCCAACCAATCAGCAAACAGACACCATAAGGAATCTACGATGGACCGCAGTCTCCGTTATAGGTGGCCCAGGGCTAGCTGTACGGACTACCACAAGCGTACAGGCCGCGCTGCATGGGTCCCATGCCTCCCATCCCCATCGCCTGGTGGAATGCGTAACCTTCATCCTGCAGCGATGCCAGATGGAAATCTGGAAACAGAACGCATTTTAGTCATAGTCACCCATCCCCGGTAGTCTTCAAAACCCATCAATCTACGAATACATCCCAAGCCAATACGCCCATATTATTTCATACCTTATTTCCCTTTTTCCTTATACCATTTTTACCTTATTCCCTTTTTACTTTATTCTCCTTTTACTATTGTTTTATACTTTATACCCCCCAGAGTTTACTCCCCTTAAGCCCATTCTCTTTCCATAAACTCCTCATAAGTTCCCCTTTAGTTCCCCTCTAGTTCCCATGAATCCCCATACATTTCTCATAAGATCCCCTGAAACCCTATAAAAACCCTATAATTGCCCATAAGGTCCCATTAATTCCCCATAGATTCCCCATAAGGTTCTATTAATTCCCCATAAACTCCCATAAGTTCTCCATAAGATCCCATTAATTCCTCATAGATTCCCCATAAGCTCCCATAAATTCCCCATAAGTTTCCATAAAACCCCATAAGGTCCCATTAGTTCCCAATAGATTCTCCATAAGTTCCCAGGATTCTCCATAAATTTCCAATAAGAACCAATTAATTCCCCATAGATTCCCCATAAGATCCCATAAATTCCCCATAAGTTCCCATGAAACCCCATTAGGTCCCATTAATTTCCCATATATTCCTCATACGTTCCCAGGATTCTCCATAAATTCCCCATAAGTTCCCATGAATTTCCATAAATTCCCCATAAGATCTCATTAATTTTCCATATATTCCCCATAAGGTCCCATAAATTCCCCATAAGTTCCCATGAATATCCGTAAATTCCCCATAGATTTCCTGTAGATTCCCATAGAAGCACCATAAAATATCTACAATGGGGACGGGAGGTATTCCAGACCTATTATCAGCAAACATCAAACATGCAAAAATTAGCCACCGAATTAAATTAGTCATAAATTTATTTCACATTCCATCAACTACTTAACTTACTTAGCCATTAAGTAGTTAAACTTTAAATAATTAGCGTACATAGACATAATTTTTATCTCGGTTTATACACACAATATCCCTGTATTTTTTCCGAATTTGTTCCAAATATTTGATAAAACATTGATCCGAAGACGATAATCAGAATTTTCTTTTTCCTTCGGACTTAAGTACATTTACATAACATTTAACATGCAGGTACATCAATTGCAAATTAGTACAAATTAATTTAAAATTAAATCATAAAAGCGTTATTATATTATCGGACATCACAACAAACATAAGAAACAAAAAAAAACACGAAGCAACAGCCAGTTATTTACAATATCATACAAGTATTAGTGCGATTATTTGTGATTAATTGCTAATTAGTGAGAAGTAAAATAGTAATAATAAAAATTAATACCTATGATAACATTCAATCTTGCTGCAGTTTTGCATTCGAGAGACGCGCAACAAACACAATAAACAAACAGAAAACAATAATCACAATGTCAAACAGGGGTTTTGCAAGTGGCGCCATCTGTTGGTCGCCTTTAGAGTTTTTTTTGTTTTAAATATAAATATATCGTATTTATTTAATAAGGGGCGCGTTTTTTTAGTGCTTTGCAGATTTAGTTGCTTTTTAAGATGCGGTGATCGTTGGTTTTTGGTGACGAGCGCCATCTAGTGGTGGGTAGCGTTGTGGGGTTTGTTGTTGACGGGTGCGAAGTTGTGTATTTTTTTTTTATGTGGCAAGATGCGCGAATTGGCTGGGGTGCAAATCGAACTGATAGGGATGGCCGTACGGGGACATGTGGTATGGAACGATATTCATACTGGCCATCTTGTGCTCCTTCTTCCACTTCATGCGACGGTTCTGGAACCAGATCTTGATCTGGCGCTCGGTGAGGCAGAGCGCGTGGGCGATCTCGATGCGCCGCCGCCGCGTCAGGTACCGATTGAAGTGGAACTCCTTCTCCAGCTCGAGCGTTTGGTAGCGCGTGTAGGAGGTGCGCTGTCGTTTGGTCTCGCCGTTGGCGTTCACTGTGCCTAAAATTGCAAATAGATTTGGTAATTAGTAATAATTAAGAGATAAGGTAGTAAAGATTAAGATAATTTAGAGATGGAAACGTTGTTTGAATTTGATGCAAAATTTCATGGGGTTCTAGCGAAAAATGTAAAGGGTTAAAAGTAGTTTATGAAAGAGCAACTTATTGGTCATGTATTCGTGAAAGAAAATTGGGAAATTTTTGAAAATTGTGGAAGTTAGAGGGTGTTTTGTGAAAATTTTTCCGAATAAGTTTACTTGTTGTTGGAGGTCTTATTTACTGCTTAATTACCTACAGATAAAGATAAGGTATGATAATGATTTTCTAGTATATGTTTAAGAAACTTATTAGATACATGCTTAAAAAAGAAAAAATTGAATATTCGCAAAATTCTGGAAATTAATCGCAAATTACTGAACAATTTTCCGGACAAATATAACACAAACGCTGGATTTCTTAAAAATAAGAGTTAGTTGGACTTTGGCTTCAAATACGTTGGTGTTTTCTTTAAAATTATGAAGGGGTGATGACATATTATGTTTGAGGTAGTTAAAGACTATATATTGCTGAAGGAAAATTTGGAAATTATGGAAACTTGCGGAAGGTAGCAGGTGTTTTATGAAAAAATGTCCCATTAAACTTATAGGCATGTTTTTTTTTGTATATTTACTGTTAAATATCCGATAGATAGAGGTAAGATATGAGAATATTTCTCTAGTATATTCTAAAGGAACTAATTATCTTTATACTTCACAAAGAAAATTTTGAATATTTCAAAAATTCCGGAAATTAGAGACAATTTACTAAAATTTTCAATAGGCAAATATAATTTTAAAGTTGGACGTCGTAAAGTTGGAACTTAATTGGACTTTGACGTCAAATATGTTGGTTGTTTTTTAAAACATATGAAGAGGTTATTACATACTATGATTAAGGGAGTTATTGACCATGTACTAAAGAAGAAAAATGAGGAAATTATTGAAAATTGTGGAAGTTAGACGGAGTTAAGTATAAAAACAAACTATTAAATGTATGGGCATGTTTGTTATACATTTGCTGTTAAATATTTTAAAGACTGCATGAGAATATTAAAGGTACTCAATATCTATATGCTCTGGGAAGACAATTTTGAAAATTCCAGAAAGTCCGGGATTTATCGACAATTTAACAATGATTTTTCCGGGCAAGTATAAGTTTAACATTAGATTTACTAAATTGAAGATTTTGATGTCAAATATTTTGTTGTTTCCTTTAAAAAATTGTAGATCTGATTGCATTTTGTGAAAGAAGCTGTTTATGACTATATATTGGTGAAGAAAAATTGGAAACTTGTTGAAAATTGTGCAAGTTAGAGGAAAGTTATTGAACAATTTCCGGTTTTATCTGTAGACATGTTTTGTTGTCAATTTACCGTTATATCCTATAGATCAGCATATGATATGAGAATAACGTTCAAGTGTACATTTAAGATACTCATTAGCTACATGCACAAAAAAGAAAATTTTGAAATTTTCAAAAATTCAGGAAATTAGGAGCAAAAAGCTGAAAACATTTGCAGGCAAATTTAGTTTTAAAGTTGAATTTCTTAAGGATTGAAGTGTTTTGTATTTTACCGTTAAATTTCTTGGGTTTTTATTTTTAAATTTACGAAAATCGGCAAAATATATGATTGCCAGACTCATAAACTAAAAAAATTTGCAAATATTTGAAAATTGTAGGGATTACAAAGAAGATTGCGAAGATACTTTCACGGAAGGGTCTTTCATCCACTTTGAGGTTTCCTCGTAAATTTCGAATAGATAATGGTTAATTATGAATACCTAGAAATCGGTATATGCTAATAGAACTCACTAACTATATGTTTTATAAGGAAAATCTTCAAATTTGTAAAAACTTTGGGAATTTCCACAAATTTAAAGAAAAATATGTGCGTTAAATCTTCCAATTCTAGTCGAGTTGTTCTCCGTTAATTAAATTTTAAGGTAAATTTTACTTGTAAAATATGAAAATTTGAAGGAGTTCAAGTAATATATAATAGTAGAACTCATTGGTAACCAACTGGTGAAAGAAATTATGACCATTTTTAAAAATTGTTGAAATTGCAATCAATTTTGTAAACTGTAATTTGAAGCAATAATCTGAAGACGCCCAATTAGTT
Organism: Mimaenictus wilsoni; assembly: GCA_027575185.1. Taxonomy (NCBI): domain Eukaryota; kingdom Metazoa; phylum Arthropoda; class Insecta; order Coleoptera; family Staphylinidae; genus Mimaenictus; species Mimaenictus wilsoni. The sequence goes on along the minus strand of JAODAC010013029.1, from coordinate 5,107 downwards.
TCAATTAACTGGTTATTTTTTTATTGATAACAATTAGTCACGAAGACATTATTCTAGGATACATTAGTAGTATTAATTAACTATCTACTGAAGAAAGAAAATCTTGATTTTTCAAAAAATCATGGAAAATAGAGCTATTTTAAAACGAGAGACATTTTCTTCCTAAACAGATTCATCTCATTCACATTTATTAATGAATTTCCTACAGAAAACAAATTGTTTCATCATTACTCTTTGCGAGTATAAAAATATGGTTAATTGGCTACATACTCGAAAAAGAAAATCCTAAAATTTTTAAAAATTATAGGAGTTATAGACAATTAAATCACACATGTTTCGCGCCTCAATTTTATGGCAAATTTTAAAGGTGAAGTCTAAAAATCCCGTTTCAGAAGTGACTTATTAAAATAACCATAGTAGATTAAACTACTAGGTGGTCCTTCAAATTTTCAGCGACACATTCACGCATTTCGGCCATGATTCACTCGTCCAGCCGTAACGAACTTAATCTCCGGGATTACACCTACTCCGCGACGGCCGCCGCTAAGCCACTTCCACTTGCACGCTCAGAAATATGAATTACAAATTACAAATTTCGTACATGAAAGCAACCGACCCCACAGGAACACCCACACGCTCTTCAAAACCGGTTCAAGTCATTAATATTAATACCACCTTAAATTGATTCACTTCCAAATTAAAACCAACATTGCCAATTCAAAAATTCTTCAGCATGCAAAATGCCACCACTAAAAACATAAAAAAGACGCTATAAAATGCGAAAATAATAGTTAAGTCACATCGGGTGCGTCAGCGAGACCCGAAAACAGCTGAGCGTAAAGCTCAGCCACATCGGAAAAACAACGCTGAAGCGGGCGAAAATTTATAGCCGCCCGTACGGTATTTATACATCTGTTACGAATGTTTCCATAATTCATCCGACGGCGAACAGGTGACTTAAGTAGCGCCGCTGCCCGAATTCGGGTCACCATGCATTCCTTCTGACAAACGGACGCACGAGCAGAAGGCTAGTGCTGCCCTCTACCAACGAGCGGAGCAATTAATTATCCTAATGAATAGCCTTAGATATGTTTGCATAAATGCCATTTGCACGAATGCCAACCGTTGTATGTTTGTGTTTAGCGTCCAGCACACATTTTACAAATTACTGGCGGAGAGTGACTTAAGCTCGTTTGTAATTTATCTTATTTATTTTGAATTTATTTAGATTTACAACGAAGAACAATTGCAAAAAAATGCGAAAAATTGCGAAGGCAGCGTGGAAAATCACAGGATTATCCTAGACTTCATTTTTTATCAATTCAGAAAAAGTTACTTAAGTTAGGTCATGTTACTTAACTTAAGTCAACCTGACTTAAGTTCCCAAAATTTAGTATAATCACATTTAGGCATTTCTAAATTGACTTAACTTAATCTAACTTAATTTAGGCTGACTTAGCTTAGGTGAATTTGACTTAAGTAACTTTATATAAACCAAAATTCACTTAATTTTTATTTACAACGAAATTTTTTTAGATTTACAACGAAAAAAATTGAAAAAAAAATGCGAAAAATTGCGAAGGCAGCGCCGAAAATCACAGTATTATCCTAGACTTCACTTTTTATCAATTCAGAAAAAGTTACTTAAGTTAAGTCATGTTACTTAATTTAAGTCAACATGACTTAAGTCCCAAAATTTAATATAATCACATTTAGGCATTTCTAAATTGACTTAACTTAATCTAACTTAATCTAGGCTGACTTAGCTTAAGTGAATTTGACTTAAGTAACTTTATATAAACCAAAATTCACTTAATTTTTATTTACAACGATTTTTTTTAGATTTAC
>JAODAC010013018.1:0-23800 GCA_027575185.1 Mimaenictus wilsoni | reverse complement strand
TCAGTGGATAGTCTAGGATAGGTCTGCAGATGGATTTGTAGATACGAATGGCCGTTGTGGTGGAAATACCTTCTTTTTAAATTAAACTATAAATTTAAATTTTAGTAAATGTCAGTTGTATACATTTGAAAATCAGACTCAAAATTTTAAGAAACCTTAAGTAGAAGCGGATATTATTTATATAATTGGGAAATTACACACAATTTGAGAGGATAATTGGTCAAAAAATATCTTAAAATATACTTTACTCAGTTTTATCCCAAGGGGACTTTCTCGACTTCAGTAATGCCCAAAAAGGGACCCATTACAAAAGTTAACATACCGCGCGTCCCACTGTTACGAAATCGCTGACTTAAAACATAAACAAATTTATAATTCCCAGTAAAAGTAAACAAATGAAACTGGTTATCATACATAAGTATATATTTTCTTAGGGAAATTTGATGGTCATTTCAGTTTATATATCATTATTTAGAAAATTTTATAGCATATGCTATAAATTTTTGGCCCGACTGACAAGAATATTTATGAAAATAACACCATATGTTATCGGAAATATATAAAATTTATTAGATCGATAATAATTCATCATAAAATTAACGACGTGGTCGGTCTTGCGGTGCTATTATAGTGCCGCCACATTTTGCCACGCGAAACTTTCGCAAAGAACAACTGCGAAACTTAAAACCTAAACGCACCACCAAAGAGGGTATAATAATGTGACATATTGTAATATATTGCTGAAAGCATCGACGTAACTCTTATCCCGCATAATAGTGAAAGTAAACTTCTTCCGTTAAAGAAGAAATCTATCAGCATTTGCCAAGATTTTTACTTGGATGGAAGGCGCGCGACGGGAAAAGTTTTAAAGTATTTCGCTCCTGTTGCAGTCGTGGGCGCTTTGTTACATCTACAGGCAGGCTGGCAGGGCGAAAAAGGTCTACGCGTCGTCGTTCAAGCGTGAAGCATCGTAAAGAAACAGTGGAGGGAAACCCGATGTGACAAAACACCACGAGCCGAACGCGCGAAAGTTTGCGCTGAAGGGATGACTGGGGACAAATAGCTAAATCGTTGCAGAAATTTTCAGATTTCTCGGCGTGATGTAGCTTAACGCGCATGAAATCCAATAAGCATCCGACGGGCGTGTGCGTTTTCCCTAATATTTTCGGATGCGGGTGCCCACCTGCTGCTGCAACCTGCTGTCTCTAAGGTTAAAAAGGGTGACAAACGAGAAATAATGGAACATTGGGTACCTACCGCAAAAAATATTCAGAAGTTGATGTAGTTTTATTCTTTCGAAATATTGAATTTCCTATACTAGACAATCAAATAGATCATCAGCTGTTTGGTAATGCCTTTAACAATCTTCCCTTTATGAATTCTGATGTATTTATAGCATAATGTGAAAATGGCTTCTCACAATCTCTTAAAATGATAAAACAAGACTCCCTACAATCATATATCTTATTTCACTCCTGCTGATGAGTATATACTGATGAGAGGGAGATCGTATGTCTTCCTGAGAGAACGATAATTGCAAACGGGTTGGTTTGGCGGTTGATTAACTTGTAGCAAAGGCGGTTAAACAGCTGTGCAAAATCGAAATGTGTCCTCATAAAGGGCCTCACATAATTTGGCACTTGCCTAGGTAGCAATCCCCATTGTTACTGGTGGTTCCACCCTCGGCACTGTTTACTTCTTCACGCGAACTGACATATTTAAGTGTGTATTACATATTCGCATAATACATACAGCTGCTTTCAAGGGAGGTATTCACACCGTTGTGAGGCACGTCGCATTCAACGAGTGCGTGGATGGGACGCTCTAAAATGTTCATTACGCAGTACTAATTAATAGGCCTTTGTGAGGTGCACTTCGATATCACATTTGAGTGAACGCTAACAAGTATACCAGCTCTGCCTTCATACTTGTATTATGTGGATTTTATTCGTTTTCGTGTTTATTGTTGTGGTAAAATGTGTTAGTATACTTTGTTCATATACAATAATTAACCCAAATTCAGTCATTAAAATAGTTCGTGTGGAGAATGTATTTGATTTTCAAAAACTTTCTCTTTGTTCAAGATTTTGGGGTTTAAGATAAATAATGTGTTTGAATTTATTAGGATTTGATACTTATATGCATAAACATATAAAAAAAAACAAATATTCAAAGAAAATGTAAACGCATGATTGAACGAAAATCATATACTTGGTTAGTAATATGCGAATATGCACTCGATAATTATTGCCGTTTACTAAAATCTTTACTAAAATTGATATACTTGTTGAATAAGACTAGAAATTAAGTATACTCGAGCAAGACAACGTAACTCTTAAGCGTCGCAATTAAACGACTAACCTTTTTTTTTGGATTTTTTAAATTATCTTGTGATTTTATTGTCGTTTTATTTAATTAATTTATTAAACAGTTTGGGGAGTAAGAAAAACACAACTTCCTGATATCAAAAAGAATGTTAATGAATATTCTGGATGCTTTGAAAACAATTATACTTTATCATTTTTGAAAATATGGTAAATGATGATAACTTCTTGTATGAATTATATTGCGATATACCATGGACGAATTGTCATGATTTCCACTAATTCACTATAATTCCACTAATTCTGAATAATTTTAAGTCGCTTAACAAAATCCTTGATTTCACCATAAAAATATATATCAAGCGGTTGACGTGTGAACGTACAATCGGGGGAATTATTTCAATAGTTAATTTTCAACATTTTTCTTGTCAGAAAATTTCATCGCAAAAAAAATGGTTTGTTTGGCTGTCGTTTTATTGTGTTGTATTTTTTAAACTTTCTGTTGAACTGGGTAATTTCTATTGGCAGAGAAATAATTGACATAATAAAAGAATACATTAAAACAATTTTAACGATATAACAAGAATTATTATGAAGAATTGTATGGTTCTAAATTAATATTTAATTGCCTGAAATTCTTGACGATTATCCTGCACCTTCAGGATATTACCCGCTTATGAGAATATATGTTTGCTCAAGCTGCAAACGTGCTCACCGTGTCTATGCACTAATGCATGTTTCTGTTTTTGCAGCATAATCCGCAAATAATGCAGCCGTATGCGGCATGCACGCTGCCCCGGCAACCGCCGCAATGGCAATACGGGCCCGTGTCTCACCTGCCGCCGGGCGTTTACCCAACGATGCAATACCGTGGCGCGCATCCAGCGCAGCCGCCACAGGGCCGACCACGGCCGCCGCCGAGGGACGCACCGATACCACTGCAGCCGCTCGGCGGCAGCGGCGGCAGCAACGGCGCTGGCGGCGACGAGGAACCCTCCGCCGACACACCGCTGATGGTCAACAAGCGCGAAAGCACCGTCTGACAGGTCACGTCGCTGTAAGCAACCACCGGCCGCCGCCCAACACAGCCGCAACCATCGATACCATCCGCCATCGTTGTATCAGTATTAACTGCCAAAAATCCATCGAACCGGAAACCGACGACGAGCGCTGGATGCTGTGACGCTCATTGCACTTGCTCAATACCCGGCGGTGACGCAACACGGCTGCAAAATGACTCTCCGCAACAGTCTGATTAATTAATACGGGGACATCCACATGCCGTTTCCATTTGCTCGCTGGAGCGATTTATTTGGAATATATCAATCTATTCGTGTACATAACTAATCTTTTCATAATCAAAAAAAAAAAGAACCCAAGCGAAAAACAAACGAATCTGGAAGAGTGTACATATTAGGCGTACCAAAGAAGATGAAAGTAAAAAATCTCATTATATTTAAATTTTAAACATAAAACTAAAAGTAAGTCAAAGAAAGAAAAAAACTAAATGTGATAATTTGAAGTTTCCCAATTTTCCTAATGTTCCCTTCGCTCCCAAACCGTTCCCCCATTTCTCCCAAACGAAATTGTAAAAAAAAACTTTAATTCATTCGCCCTTTACAATGAACATTTTCATGTTAATATAATTACCACACAATGAGGCAGGCGGAATGCGTGTTAATGAATTAATATTAGATTTTTTTAATGAAATATCGTAAACTAATAAGTTATAAGTTATGTAAGATTATATAAAATATAAATATATTAAAATACAAATGCAACAAAATCTATATCAATTTAATAGAAATAATTTGTATAAAGAAGAAATGAAAAAATGTCTCTATTCCGTAAGACTTGTAAATAATGTAAATATTGATAAGATAATTCTGCCTTTGTAAATATTATACATACGTATGTTTACATTCCATATTTAATTATTGACTAACATCGAGTGTTCACCTATATGTAACGATAATAATATACAATACATTTTTGTAACTAATCAAAAAATCGAAAAACACATAAACATACAGTTCACATATGGTAAAGGAGGAATGCAGGATGTAAATTGTACATGAACCGATACTATGCATGGACTATTGACCGTTATCCAATCAAATTCATCTGTGAGTAATAATTTAAATATAAATATATACATGTAATTCAATATATTATAATTTATTCCTTAGACTTATAATGGGAACTCATTTTCATTTTCGACTACTCATATTCATGGTAAACATTATCAGGTAAGTGCGTTTCGCTTGATAAAATGTGTCAGTTGAATAACAATCGAATTACAAAACTATTACAAACTATCTTTACTTGTCGATGTTTTGTAGGCGTTAAGATAAGGTTGTGAAGTTGTCTGCGTCAATTCCACATAGCCACAATATCAGGGTAGCCTCTGTTCATGTTATGATACTAACAAGGGATGTGCTTACATTGTCCGACTTCGATTTGTATGACAATTTTACTACGTGTAGTTTATATATTGCAATAGTTTCTATTAATGAGATTTATCGTAGTTTTGAGCCGTTTGAACAATACAATTCAAAATTTGGTCACAAATGCATTAAGGTATATAATGCTTTATTAACAAGCTTCACTGTAAGGACTTCAACATTTTTTCTGTAGTATCAGGATGTGCTATAATCTTTCATAAATCTGGCGTTGGAACATTCATTGTTGTTTATTGTTATCATAGGACTCAATCTTTACCATTACTATATGTTATTCTATCACGAGCTAGTAGCACATACATACGTATTATATATACATAAACAGTTTGTCTCACAATCAGCCTTAAAATCAATTCCAGTAATTACTAATGTATCTAATTTAGAAATTCAGTCGTTGGATCAAAAGCACACGCGTTTTATTAAACACTTTTATTTTATTTTAGAAGCTTCATATTTCAAGAATATACGACTAATAATATTTTTTATAAATGTTTCCAATATCGAAACACACATGGCGCTGAGGCGCTGTGGAAACGTTACGTATAAGTTGGGTTATCTCGGATGCGTTAGTTGCTGAACTGCTGGGAAAGGTATATAAGCAATAAAAAAAGCGCAACTGTCTTGAACGGAATTCAGTCTGCCCAGTAGGAATGTCAACTTTTCACAAAGTATCGATACTTTTAAAACTTCGATACTTTCGATACCCAAGTATCGAAGAAAAGTATTGATACTTATTGGTATCGAAAATTGCAACATTGGCGCCATCTGTTAATGTATTTTCAAATTATCTTTTACTCGTTTGTTATATTACCGTACATTATCATCCCAATGTTTCTGATGTTACGTCAAGCCGCTAAATAGTCGCAAACGTATTTTAAACGCATACGTTTGTTAATTTAAAAATGTCCGTTTTGTGATCCAATTTCTCTGTTTTTTTTATAAATATCAGTGAAAACTAGTGGAGAATTCCATTCCGTAATATTGATATGTATTTATGTAAATGTAGTAATGAAATAATGTATAATTATTGAATTTCCATATTTTCAAATTAACCGACACATTACCATCATAATTAGGGGTTGTGATGGCCTCAATGTAGGGGCATGTCAAAAAGTATCGAAAATCACTAATTCGATACTATCGATAAATATCGAAAATTAAAGTATCGATAAAAGTCGATAAGTATCGTCACGTGGTATCTATACTTATCGATACCGATACTGCTCAGATATTCTCATTTCATCGCTAGTAGAAAATGTCCACATCCGCGCCACCTATGCGCCAGATACTAAAAAAGGTGGGAGATCTGTTTGTTAAATATAAGTAAGGCAAGAAACTGCGAGGAAGACAGTTTTTTATTCTGATATCCTTTAGGAATCCGTGGCAGTAGAGTCTAGCCCAGGGCTAGACTTTATCAACCAGAGTGGCGCCAATTTCAAATTTCGTTAGTGGTACTCGACTTCGGGTTATTAGACTCACGGCGACGCGGCAGTCGATCGCGAGAACTATAGAAATCATTTCAGTCGATCATGTATACAGAAAGGTTGAGAAGCACTGCTCAAGACGTTCATAACACCGCTTCTCTATTATAATACATGCGTTGTATATTGAGACATTCGAGAGAGCAGTAGCAATTGTGAACATCAAGTCATGGGTATTATCAAGGCACTTGAGCGTCATGAATCCAACTGGCCCGGGCTCCTTACATTACCTAAATACCATCCCAACCAGAACACCCACCTATTTCAGTCTCCCAAGTATGATAGCACTGAAGAACACTGGACGTTGGGGTGAATGTCTTTCTTGAGGTGAAAGCATTTGGAAAAACTATAATCCACCTTCCCACCCGAGACCTGATTCCTAACGTATATACTTTCCTTACTTGATTGATTAAGAATCCGACGCATGCGTGATAGCACCAATTTTAAGTACCGTTCACTGCAGCGCCACCTGTGCTTCAGTGTTCGAATAAAATATACTTGTTATAAATATTCCCTTAAATAATGCTATCTACATTTAGCGTTCCAAAATCATAGAGGAAGAGAATTCTGGTAGACGTTTATTCACCAGAAATTTGTGTTTTCATTTATTAATCTATTCACTCAATCGTGAACTCAACAATATTTATTTTTTCTCTAAAAACTTCTGGAGAAAAATGAAATGTGTTAATGAAGTTGCCTACATTAAAATATCAAAGTGAAAATATTTCAAGAGTACACGAATCTAACCTACTTCATTGCAACGAGTGATGCGCGTGTAACCAGAGTAAAACTTTTCTCCTGACAATCTATTGCTCCTGACAGTGAACAGTAACATATAGTGTTAGTTATAAAATAATTTATTAAATCGATCAAAACAAATCTCGGTGCGCAATGTCGTCGGGTCGTAAATGTAAAAATTGTGGATCGTCAGATATCGAAGTTGATCCAGCTCGTGGTGATGCAGTGTGTACGAATTGCGGGTCGGTACTCGAGGACAATATTATAGTTGCTGAGGTACAATTCGAGGAGAATGCGCATGGTGCTAGCAATGCAATCGGTCAGTTTGTCTCAGCTGAGAGTAAAGGAGGGGCAACCAAATTCGGTGCATGTAAGTTTCTCTTCAGAATCAATTTTCATTGAAAATACTGTCAATTTTATGTATGTTCATAATTCTTTAGCATTCCACGTGGGCCTTGGCACAGAATCCAGAGAAGTTACACTGCGTAGAGCCAAATCTGGCATTACACAACTTTGCAATCAATTACGGCTGAATCAGCACTGCATTGATACCGCGTGCAACTTTTTCAAGATGGCTTTATCACAGAATCTCACTAGGGGCAGAAAGAACACCCATGTTTTTGCAGCATGTGTGTATTTGACATGCCGAACAGAAGGGACTGCACGTATCCTTTTTTTATTTTAGAGTTTCTAAGTTTAGGTCGAAAATAAGGTGTTTTTAGAACAAATTTTCATGGGTGTAATGTTGGTTGCATAGCATTAAGTATGAATTCCTTATAAATGTATAGATATGTTGATTGATATCAGCGATGTTCTGCAAATATGTTGCTATGAACTGGGCAGGACATATTTGAAGTTATCACAGACGTTATGCCTAAACATTCCATCCCTTGGTAAGTTTTTTTTTTTAATTTCAGTTAAATTTGACAGCTTAACAGCTGACATAATTTTAAAGGTTATTCTGATTAATAGTATGTTACTCTATCGTGGTAGTCATGTACTATTTTGTTAAATTTGAAAACTCAAAGGTCCGTAAATAAATTCGGTCATATTTGGTTTATGAAATATGTCATTAGGTCTACTTGTTTAAAGAGTCTAAGTCAAGGTACATGAAATTGAGTTGCTTTCGTACTTGTCAGCAGATCGCGGTGTCAATTCCAACTAATCACAATGCCATAGCTTATCCAGTTGCAATGTTAGCCTACCGTTTGAGAAAACTACAACTGAATTTCGTTACGGAACCCGTTAATTTGAATTACTTTTCATCTTGATAAAGCATTATTAAGCCACAAGTAATTTCATTTAACAATATCTTTGAGGCAATATTTACAATACTTGATTTTCATAAAATTACTCATGTTCCGCATGACCTCAGTTTCAACAAGATTTAAAACTGCGGCATAGGTCTTGATCGAAAGTAATCAGTTAAATAAAACGATGACATTTTTACGGCCATTGATTGGATTAACATGTTCAAACTTTGTAATGCATGTTCGGGAATTTCAGTTTTCTCGGTCAAATTGATCCTGCGGAAATCATAATATCCAAGCATTCACAGAAATCTAATAAATTACAAAATAGACTTACAAGGACAGCGCCTCAATAGTCTGTCATGGGATTGAATGAAAATTTTTGAACGTATAGTCCATATGTAAAAATAATTTGTGTTGTCGGGATTTTTCCCAGTTTGCCAAAAGAAATTCAAAGTTTGGTATATATTGCTTTAACAAAAACATTCGCCATATGGGTATCGAGGCACACCGACCTTGACTATACCAAACTTTAAATTTTTCTGAGTAAATGTTATCACAAATTATTTCTATATACGTATCGCAATGATGCTATCAATAAACATCAATAAATTAGCAAATAAGCATCTAACCTAGTGACTTTTCATAAATTCCACATAGAAGTAAGTAATAACAATCCGAAACTTCAACTGTTTGTAATTAAAGACCATAGTGAGAAACAAACACACAAATTATAATATACTATAATATTTATTACTGAAATTGTAATACAAGGAAGAGATTATAGTGTAAACGTATTCATATAAAGGTGAGATTTTACCGTACAGACTTGAGAAACTACATCCAATATCTTCTACAAATCTATAAATGCGTTACACAAGTAAAAGGTAACAAACGAATTGCTTGTTGAGATATCACATGAAAACAAGTACAAAAAACGGCACAGCTGCCACCAAACTAAACAGAAAATGACAATAACAGTTACGGGTTACAATTAAATAACAGTTACTAGTCTATAATTTTCATAAATTCCCATTAACCTTTTCGTTACGAGCGCCGCGAAGTACGTCGGTCGAATTCAAACATTTTACGACGCAATTTATGAAAAGGATTAATATATTAATGAAAAGTTTTGTCACCGCCTAGAGAATTCTAATTCTTGAACCTAGCTTTGTATCCCTCTGCTCTAACGGCAATGATTGAAAAAATAATCGATCTTTTTAGTATTTTATATGGCGTTAATAATAGCAGTAATAACTTTGTACGTCTCTTAATCGACTACTACGCATCCGGAAACGGGAGGATATCTATTAATAAAAATACTCTTCAAGTTCGCTTCAATCGCTTAGTTTTTATCAGGGTACATGTCCTCTCTTAGAATAATATTAAGTATATACAGTTGTGTCGGCGTTTAATGTTCGTCATGATTTGGCCCGTAAAATATAAGCTCCGGTATCTGTCCACCCTGAACGCCCGTACCGTTCGTACTCTCCGAAGAGCATTGGAATTGAAATGTCACTGTGCCGACGGTTACCTCACTCATACCTTCCTGTCCGAAATAGCTCAGCTCAACGCCGTCGAGCACCGCCGACGCTGTGTAAAACGATTCCGGCTCGATTTGTATCGGATTGTCAAAGTAAACGTGGAAAGTGTTGCTGGATCCGTCCGAAAAGAACTTTGTATTGTTTTCCGCCAGCACTCGTCCTAGCCGTTTAAGTTCAATCTTAACATTGTAATCAGCGGCACCATTCGATGATCCATACAGTCCGAAGCCAACCACAAAAATGCGTCGATCCACTGAGAATTGAATGCTGTCACAGCGGCCTCGGTAGCGCCATTGGTTTGAACGATACGCACAAGATTGAAAGCGATGACATACCTGAGAAATTCGAAATGTTTATCAGCAATCATCTTTAATTACCAAATTATTAGTAAATTTAATGTGTAGTAATTACTTGAGACTTTAATCCGGCTCGTGGTTTTATTGGATATTGTAGAACCGGTTTGTTATTGGCGGTGAAATGGTAGAATATGTGTATGATTTCTTCCGGTGTGAGTATTCCGAGTTGTGCAGCCCCGTTCGCATATTCTTCGAGCGTCATTGTGGGTATACGGACAAGATAGAGGGCATTCCCAAGAACGGCACGTTTACTTGAAGGGGTCGGTTCGATATCCCGGCGTTGACACTCAGCACCAGCCCAGTTAAGCGCTGCTTCCAGTAGATTCATTTCTTTACAGTTGAGGGTTTCTCTTGCTAGTACGGACTCCAACGTTGACATATCAATATCCACGAACCCGTCTGATTTTAGAGCCATTTCTGCCTAATAATTAATTTAAATATTTTTATTTGATATAGTTTCATTGGTATGAGATTATATTATGTATGCGTATATGTATATGGAAAATGTGTATGTATGTGTGGTATGGAAAATATGTGTGACCGTGTGGAATATATGTGTGCATGTGAAAAATGTGGGTGTGTATATGGAAAGTATACGTGGTATGTGGAAACTATACGTGTATATGAGGAAAGTATACGTGTAAAAAGTACACGTGTGTTTCTAAAATGTCAGGGAGAATTTGATTTAAAGTTAAATTTTATGGAATCAAGGTGTATACCTTTTTTCCAACAAGGAACAAAATTATTTTTAAATATTGCAAAATCACAATATCCTAACTAAAGAATTATATTATAAAATCGGAGAAGTTCAATATGCGCAATAATGATAAGAAAAATTTGAAAGGAAATAACTGTTGGACAAGCGGAAACGTGATGATTAAATAAGTATGCGATGAATATTGTTTTTTAATAATCCATATATTTTCTCGTCTTTTGTTAACAAACTGTACATTATTGGTTGCAAAAAAATACAATTATTACAGTACTTTGCTCTAAACATCAATGTTTTGTTCTGCATGGCAAATATCTGGATTACAAAAAACCACATACATCAACATACAATTATATTTGTATACATAGAATTTGCCTCAATTTGATTGAGCTTGCTTGATGATACAACAAAAATTAGAATTCAACAATTGATATGTTTCGTTATCTGAAAGAATCGCAATAAATATTGAGCAACCATTTTGAGATACGACCACCATAGGCCAGGCCGAATGAAATTAAATCATATTTTTAACTGAAAGTGTGAAGTACGTATTATGAAGAAACCATATAAAGAAAGATAAATGAAAATACGCGAACTGGGTGTGTGTAGTTTCAGCAGAGTATTCGTTCCATTGGCAGTTACAGTATAGTAAACATTTAAAGCTGATTACTGTCTCTAACTTTCGAGATCGGAATGAAATTTAATAGTCCTTAGTCTTATTGTCCTTATTCAATGGGATTGTAATTGGAATGTTCGTATTCAAATCGAGCGCCGAGATTGATTGTGTGAGACTCACCTGAGCGTCAATCACCTCCCAGCAGCGCTGCATTAGTTCCGGTTCTTCGAAGAGACGCGACTGACTTAGTAGCAGGCAGGCGTTCTTCGCCGTCAGACTTGTTTCGAGATAATTGACGCACGCCTTGGCCAAATGTGGCACAATGTATTTCTTCGCAACATACAGTGTTGCGAGGACATTATCGGCTTCCAGTTGTATTTCATCACAGTATAAATATCTGGAAGGAATTTTAAAATATTATAACAAAGCTTTGAAAGCGTTTTCTAAGTTTTAAAACGTTTGATGAATATTTGTCCTACTTCAAAAGCGTTAAAAATGCAGTCGGTTCTACGTCTGGTACTTCTATCTCCTCTTTGCATTCAGCCAGACCACCGTAGAACATCGCGTAGAAAACAGAGCTGCCGGTGGCGAGGACGTATTTGTGTGCAGGTATCACCTGGGTGCAGCCCATGCTGCCCACCAGGAAGCGCACGTCCGACATCAGATCGTTGTTGAACATGGCGGCATTGCGTTCGCGTACGGTCGGCTTCGTCGCCTGCCAGTTGGGGTCGAGGGTGCCCGGGGACGTCACCGGCGATGAGCAGCACGAGGGGCTGCTGGCGGGCGAACCAGGTGCGCTCACCGGCTGCATCACCTGCTGGTTCTCACGCTGCGAGACGACATGCGTGGGCGAGAGGCTGAGCGAACCATTATTGAGCATCTCCACTGAAAGATAAACATTGCGTTTATTATAATATACCCCAGTATATCGCATTCAAAGTTAGGTCATTAGAGGTAATTTCTTCGGATGTTTTTGTTGGGCGTATTTTTCATTGCTCTCACCGTTCATCCACGCATTGGTCTGCGACACGGAAATGTCCTGCATTTTTCTGGCTGGTTTTATTGATATTTTCGAGTAGAGATTGGACATTGCCATACCGTACACGCACGCACTCGCTATGCCGTTTTCTCAGTTTACAACGGCATTACTTTACTCGTTACTGCTCGCGATCTTCAACGACGACGCCATTTGCTTTGTGTACTGTTAGCTGCAGTTATTGGCGTTCTTATGCTAGGCAACCCAATGCTCAGTGGATCAATGTTATGAGTTCTTTCGCGCCGGCGCGTTTAAAGAGATTTCTACTTTATCCACTTCAACACAGTGGTGGGTTGTTACTTTTGGGAAGGTCCTAAAATAAATCTGTAAAAATTATTCGAATTTTAGGTCGATTTGCGCAAAAAAAACTACATTGGGTGAATAATTATCTGTAATCGAGAACCTCAAATTCCCACAAAAGAATGAAATTTAATAAATATTAAAATCACATAATTTTTCAGATATTTTGTTCAGGTACTATAACTCTAAACATTTTGAAATTTTAATGACAACTTGATGCTTAATTCATAAGCATAAAGCTATTTTTTTCGCCTCGTTTATACCGTTTGTTAGCGGAGTTGAGTAGGGACCTTAATTTAAAACTTTTTAAAAATTTAATTGTCTATAAAATTAGCTGTCAAATTGACATTGCTGCGTTAGAATTTTCTCCAATTTACACAAAATATAAAAAAAACATGCAAGAAAACGTGTTTAAAGTTTTGATAACATAAGAATATATTCACAACAGCGCTTTCTGAGATATAATTTCTTAAATACTGCAGACTAGGAATGTCAAAATGTATCGGTATCGATAAGTATCGATACCATGTGTCGATACTTATCGAATTTAATCGATACTTATCGATAGTATCGAATCAGTGTTTTTGATAATTTTTGATAACATCTGTTAATCAGAACCAATAATTATGATTGTTTATTTTGATTTTATTTTAAAAATATGGAATTTCAATCATTAAATGCTTCAAATCATGCAATAATATACCATAAAATGGACTAATTTTAATTTCATTCTGGCAATGATATCAGTCGATACTTTTTGATGAAATATCGATATGTTTAAGGTTCCATTCCTTCTAAAATGATTATAATATTTCATTGCTGCATTCCCAACTCACTCAGAAATCTGATCGCATAACAATTTAAGTATTAAAAGTTGATAAATAATTATTATATATTAGAGTAACATCAGAAACATTGGTTCAATAATAAACTGGAAGAATTAGAAAATGTATTAACAGATGACGACATTATATATTTTCGATACCCATAAGTATCGAAAGTATCGAAGTTTCAAAAGTATCAATTCTACAAAGTATCGATATTTCGTATAAAGTTGACATCCCTACTGCAGACATCGACTTGACATTTTCAGAGAATATTCTGAATAGTTAATCAATTTCATTAAGACTATAATTTTTTACCCGGTTTTGTTTTACCCCGTTTCCCATAGTCATGTTTGAATTACATAGTTGTTTCTGCAATATTGTGTTTCAAAGTATTTAAATATATAGCATACAAATCGGCAATAAAATTACAACGAACATTATGTGAAAAGAATAGATTATGTATAAGGACATTGACAAATACAAGGAGTTACCCATTTTCTTACTTGATATTCTCTTGACCAATGTTTTTACATGGTTACCATGAATAAGTTATTACCCCAATAAGATATATTTACTTGTATTTTGAAGAGTTTTAAATATATTTTCTAAAGAAAAATTCAAATATTTTGATTACTTACACGATCTATTTTTAAATCCTTAAACCCATACTTACTATGAGTGTCCTCGAAGTATTTCCTAATAATCGCACAATTTTCCACCTTTTCCTATCATATTCACCGCCTATAACTTTCGCGCATACTGCAACAAATGCGATCAACGGATATACACGCATGCAAATTCGCTTGCTAACCTTGATTACAAAAGCCTTGTAATGCCTATCCAACGTTACGATGGAATTTATTTGTATATTCCGTGAATTGCCATGTGAATATTCGATTGTATTCAAACTCAGACAAACTCTGACTTTTCCGTCTACCGGCAACAATGCGAGTATGAAGTGTAAGCATTCGTTAGATTTCGAATGCATCAGAAAACTCAACTGCAACTGGATTCATTCGATGGCTGAAAAATGCGCTGAATCTAACCAAGTGAACTTAATTTTAGATTTTTAGTGTTGTCTCCTCCCTATATGTTATTTTAGAAAACATCGCGCTTCTTTATAATTCTCCAAAATAGTTACGAAAGTGATTAAAAACTTGGAATTTTTTATATAGAACGAAAAAAAAATTGGATCAAGGACCAACATAATGAAAATGCGATCAAAAGGAATTTGAGGGAAAATTTATTTTCCCGGAATATATTTAATTGACTTCGTTCACTTATGCCATTGGATTTCCATTGGTCATTTTATGCATATAATTGTTCATATAATCACATTTACATCAATTATTATAATTTGATTTTATGCATGCAATTCATTTAGCGGTAATTATGATTATATATTAAAATTTAATTGCCTGATTAAAATGATTTTATATTTTTTAATTGTTAGATTTTATTATTTGCGTTAAAAGTTTTTTTTTTAAAGAGTCAGTATGTTCTTTGAAAGGTATGATATACAGTGAAACCTGTCGTAAACGGAAAGCCACGGGCCCAACCATTCCGTTGTCAGATTTCTTCATATGACAAATGAATACGATGCAAAAACGGTGAGAAGGAGGGAAGGGGGGAAATGCGAGGGTTCCATTAGATTCACCAGCTTCTAACCGGTGTGTTATTGCACTTTTTTTTCTCTTGTAAAACACTTTCGCTTTACAGAACTATTTTTGTCAATCTTGTCGAACCTGTGTGCTTTACTTTCGTGTGTCAATAAGGAGGGGTGAAACCGTGGACGAATGAAATGCCCTGGTGCGTCGTTTTAACCGGGTATATTAGAAATAATGTACGCTATAAACAGCTGGGGTTTGACTAAACATTTATATTCTTTGGAGCATGACTATGAAACCTAACTTGAGTAAAGATCGTCGTTGAGCATTTATCGTTATTATAAGCGGTTAATCCTTATAAGTGAATTCTACTGAGCCACCATTGTTGTTGCAATTGTGTAATTGTACTAGTATTTGTCATTTTTCTTCATTTTTACATTTGATCCTCCAACATAATGTTGCTGGCATTAATTATAAAGTGAGATCTACCTCAACCGGCAGCAGCTATTCAACTTTAAACATTTCTTTCCCGCCATTTATCACTTCACTTAATTATCATACCTAACACCTTAAGCGCTAATTCGGGCTAAAACAGAAATGAGGCCTTTGTTCATCATATACTAATAATCGCACTATAGGTCAGTGATATGAATGCAATCCTTGAATGTTTCATTGCTATTAGATCAATGGTTTAGGCTAGCATTTTCCAACCTTTTTTTAGTGTGGCCCGGTAAGAGATTTTCAATCATATTTCGCGATTTACTTTAGAAAAAAATTAATAAAATATATATTTTTATATATAAACTATATGAATACGATGACGAACTGTTCAAATTTGAATAGTTTTGTATTCTTTGATGAAGTGTACTCCTCAACAATTAAATCCTCAGAAAGTACACATTTTCGACATTTTGGACTTATTTCTACTAGAATTTGGATCCCTCTTGGGCCATTGATAGAAAATGTCTTTTCTGTCGCACAAACACGGGAAATCTCCCTTAAAACTTTCAAGTTTACTTATTCGTTACAGAAAATCAACAATTGAATAGAAACCTTATTGAATGAAGCAAAAATGGGTTTAGGGTTAGGTTTTAGGTTTAGGCTATACGAGGATACCAACATGTAGTTGTAGATTATGTTTTTTTTTATATTTATGCATATGCACACGTCATTTCATTTCAATGAATTAAAAAGAATCGAAGAAACTATTAAAATTGTGCATTGTTTGATTGTTGTTTAAGGACAGCAATTATCGTTAATAACAAAACAATAAAATATGAATACATTATTTTTATGCCACCGTTATTGATTTATACCGTTACTAACATTACTAACATTTTCCTATCGGGGTCTATCGTAAAGCGATTACTTTTATTAATGTTTACTTAGTTGTTTTGCGACGCGGCTTTGCCGTTTTAATGGCAACTTATTGTTAAAGCATTACAATGTCGGAGCACATCTATCGCATCCATTTCACATACATGTGAAAGTTGCTGCAATGAATAATCAAGTGTAACTTACATTCGAAACGATTCCAATGCTGCTGATTCTCGTGAATTGGCCCATGATACTCGTCGATGTCCTCCTCCAGTGTGAAAAGGTTCTCCAGGATGGAGACGCTGTTGCTGCCGCCTCCGTTGCCTGCCGGCACCGGCTGCGATTTGCTTACGTAGTGCGCGCACCGATAGAGTAGATACCAGACGTCGGTTTGGCCCAACACCCAGGCCAATGCGTGGCGGCCGGCACTCAATTCAGCACCGAGCATTCTGCCGCCGTCCGCGATGCATTTACTCGAACGCTTTTTATTGTTTTATTGATAGATGCTTGGTTTCTTGATTTATTGAAGGCGTATAGTTAGATGTTTTTTTGAGAATATCTGGTGGAAAAATAGAATAAACAAAGTTATAAACATTGAAGCATTGGATAGTTGATGTTATTTATAAATTGTTTTAGTCATTTGGATTTTATGAGGTGTGACATGAAATTGAAATTCGTTTGTTTATTGTGTGATTTGGGTAGATATAAATGAACGATTGCTCATTTATATCTACCCAAATCATATCGGCCTGCCGATCATATTTTGCAGCTCGCGAAGCATTTCAGGGCCCCCTTAGGCCTGAAATGCTTCCCAAATTTGAAATTTTGAGACGTAGGGTAGGCACAAGCGAACTATCCAATCTATCTCCCTAAATTCACATGCACAGGATCCGTACGGCGAGTCCGGATTACGCCGGGTGACATCTAATGGCTCCAAGTTGATTTATTGCGGTACAAACTTCGCGGGGCCAACCAGTTCTAAATAAACCTCGTATTGCATATAACCATCTTTTGGGCGATGTAAGAACGGTGTAAGATCAATTAACGTGTCACAAACAAAAATTAAACATGAAATTACCTTCCATTCTATTAATAACAATGAAGCTGCGTCATGAATACCGCGAATTTAGGATACCATAAAATAAATTGTGCTTTCAATACAACATAGAATTAGGCTCAGTTGTTTCTCCACGCGTGGCTTAACCGTTTTATGCGCGTTATAAACATTGTACGTGTTGCACAATTCTCTTTTCATTCACTTTTATTCACCTTAATTATCCGACATTATGTACTTCATAAACTTCGTATGACCGTCTCGAGTGATATCACAACTTTTTAAATATTGTCTAACCACGATTTTGTACTTACCATATTCCTAGGAGTACATGAGAAAACTTAGTAGAGTTGTAAAATACACACTCACGTGTGTTTACATTACTCATGGTCGAACTAATTAGTATTTCGTTATGAACATTCTTATGCTCTAGTCAAAATGTTGTGTTGAGTGAATGGCTATTTTGTATTAGTATTCAACGAAAATAAAGATTTGCATATTATGTCATGCTGTGAAATACCAGCGCAGCGGCATCCAATATTGAAATTTTTTAAACAAATATTTGTAGTATTATCATGTATTTTTAATAATCCTATTAACTTTGGGAATCAGGATAAGGTCAGTGTTATTGATTGATGCGATTACCTATATAAATAACAAAGTAGATCATGTCCTTGCATACAAATATATATGATACATTCTGGTATATTCATTTATTCTTTGGTTTACTATGGTTTTTATTTATAGAGCGACTTTGGTTTATTACTTTAATGGATAGTTTTTATTTTCACTATCTGCTATTTTTAATGCCCAATTTATTAATCAATATTTACAGTTTAATCACTATTTTATTTTATTTTTTATTTTGATATCTGCAATATCATTTATAGCTTGAAGCTTTCATAAAAAGAGGAAATTGCGTGGCAATTGACGTTGAAAGGTTTTAAAACTATTTTCCCGTTATAAATCACGGCAAAAAAATTGTTAAAAAGTTGAGCGAGCGATTTAGTAATATTTGTAATACTGAATGTCAAAAAATGAAATAGTCAAAAGTAGAAATACACCATTTGTTACCAAATATATTACTTAATTTAATTAAATATTTAATTTAATATTTACATGAAACAAATCGATAATACCAGTAATAACATTACCAAATGTCAATTTCAATTCAAAAACCACGCCTTTTGATATTCCATTCTAGTATTACCCCAAATTATACATGTTGTAATGCTTATTACATGATATATAAATTTCAAAGACAACATTATAATAAACTACAAATGGGGGTTTACATATTAATGTTTGACATATTAATAATACATTTCATCGTATTAAATTGATATATTGATTTTAATATTATCAAGAATTTTTCCAATGTATGCATTATTGATTGGCTTGTGTTATAAACGTCGAGGTGGACACGGATTAAAATGATATAATTTAATGCCTTGCCATGCAATATGCATGACAATAAATAATTGTGCAAAAAAAAAAACGTTAAGAAAACACTTAAAATTAGTTCGAAAAACCTAGTGAAAGTGAAATAATGAGTTGTTTTAACTAAAAGATACATTTTTATTCAATAAAAAAATATTGGTTACATGTATATAGTTTTATTTATCTTTGTACTCATTTATATACTGCACTTTAATGTTTACAAAGCGGTTTATATATTATGAAAATATTTTATATGCAATGCACCAGCAAGGTTATACGTTACCGCTACCACACCGCCATGTAATTGCCAACTTGTACTTGCGGTTTTTTTTTGCATAAACTTGTTAATGTTTTCCATATAAATGGTCATGTTTTATGACCACGTCTAAGCTTGCGGATAACTTCTCCGATATGCATCAAATATACGCATATACATAATTATCACGCATGCATTACAATGAATTTTAATTACGTAGAAACGTAACAGGCATTCAATATAAATTAAATATACCCGAACTGTTTCAAAGATCTAGTCGTGAATTTTATTTTTTTAACCAGCCCTGGTGAACTTTGTTTCACCAAACTCCTAATACATATTTTCCTTTTTTTTTTCAAATACTTGAATGCAGCTATAAGTATAATTGGCTACCATTGAATGCGCTTCTTTGGAAAATTTCGTCGGTCTAAAGTTTTCTTTCACTTGCATGTTAGTTTCCAAGAAACATGCACGAGTGGATTCAGAGCAAACAAGAAAAGCTCTGAATCCTCTGAAGCATGCGTTGCCGTTTTCTTTTTTGCTTCCGCTATGGCACAAAGATATTTTGGAAAATTAAGTCGTTGAGTATATACATTACGACGAAATATCAATATTTTATCTATTTGTCGATTTGCTCTATTTTTAATATATGTTTAGTCAAATATAGATTTCATACGCGAATATATCTATATTGATTGAATTCAAAATTATCGCAATTATATAGTATCGCCGGCAAGTCAAAAAGATACAATAGGAAACATAATCACCAATATTCCTAGGGTGGTGACCCACCGGTGCGTATGTTGAGTCGTGGGTCAAAGGGTAACATGACTCCTGAGGTACCCACACCCCTTTAAGACGGCTTTCAATTCGGTAACATGCCCAGAAGTGACCGATTATGCCCCATTGGACCTTTTTTTTTCGTTTTCTGTATATTAGTTTCTTTACCTAAATCCATTTTTTGCGTGTTCGAGTTCAAAAATAAATGTGTACACGTTTACTCGATGTGCTCAAAACTGAAATGTTTGGTATTACAACATCGACACTATTGTATCACCAGCTTTGATGTGCTTTTGACTCGATTTCAATGTAGGAATTTACATAGTTTTATCATGGGCATTGGCAAATACAGCCGGCCAAAGGTATGTTAACATGTTGACGCAAATCTCCGAACCACTCAGACCGACAGGCGCTCATTGCTCGTTGAAATATTGAATTATTGAATATCAACAATAACAACCATTTACCTTCACCGAACCCACTCGAATCTATCAAAATATGACAGTATATGCCAATTTTGTTGAGTACATTACACCGAGGTTGGATTTAGTGCCGATGTGTGCATATTTTATTAGCTGACATCATCTGCATTATATTGCTAAACTAATATTAATTTTAATGCGAAACGAAGGACAACATTCAATAATTACATGATACATTTTATCAAATTTACATAAACTTAATTAGTATTATTACTACTATTAGTACTAATAATAAAATTATTTTCGTAAATTACGTTTTATAAATGGCTAATTGTAAGTAATAAATACTGGAAAATAAGGCAGTCCCATAAATGTGTATTGAAATGAAGAAATCGAAAGTAACTTTCTTCGTTTTTACTTAATATGGTGAGTCGGTTCTTTTTTATGGACTTCTTACCTGAATACGCTTAAGTATTCCGTCAGTATTTCGTAATTTCGTAAGGTCTGCACAATTGGTTTAGATTACTCTTAGCGCAGGATTAATTTATCAAATTGGCCGATTTCAAAGTCGCGTCCTTTGCAGCACTCACTCTATAACTCTGGCGGCAGTTGGTGGTCTTGGAACTGGATTCTTTCTCTTTCACCATAACGCAACAGGCTGCGGCAAGGTGCGCGCACTCGCGACTTGTTTCTGCTGCGGTTCGCGATCAGCAACTAGCGGCCGATGTAGCTTAAGTATGCACTACTACTGCTTTGCTTGCCACAGAGGTAGACAGGCGAGAGCAGGCCGTGTTTGCTGCAGGTATGGGTTACCACCAAAAACTACAAATATTGTTGTATTTATTTTTTTGAAATACCTTCAGGATATATCATAATATGAAGATGCGCTATTAATGAAAAGAATGAAAGGTGAAATCGCAATTTTTTAATATTACAGTAAATTTAAGGTGTGACTATACTTTAATGAATATATTTATTATGTATTCTTTTGCAAATCATGAATTCATTTAGTTTGTTTTTTATTGTCAAATGAAGCGAAAAGTAAAATCTCCAAAGTGAATTATGAATAATCTTCTAATTTTTAGTTTCATATATTTAATTTAATATAAAAAATGGTGGGTAATGAAAATAACGCCTCCCTTCTAGAATTAGAAGAAGCTAAGTTTATTAAATAAAAAGGCATTTGGATGGAGCTCTATATAGTAAGTAGAAGAGTTAATAAAACTGAAATTGTTATCAGAGCTTAACAAAATATAAGAAATTAAGAAATATTATGTAAAATTTACTAATTTACGACCTCCCATGGAATCCGTCACATATGGCTAAAGACTTCTAAACACACAGATTTATTGGCGTTTCTGGTTAGACATTTTTACAAAGAGGACTAACGATAATACATTTTGGAACATTTCTGTTGTTGGTGTCCTCTGGTTTAGATGAAATCCTATGAAAATCCCATAAAATCAAAATAAGAACAATGTAGTTCAAGTAGGATTTAGTAAAAATTATATAAAAGTGAAGAGAACACTTTTATATCAGACACAAAAACTCGAGGACAAACGAAGTAAATCTATCGGTCGTGATTCTCTTGGTAAGGTTTTTGCACAAATGTATGTGTTACTCCTTCGCACTTTTTTCCGTTATTCACTAAATTACACCACATGTTTTCACAAAATATTTTCTTAGAAGGAATCTTATCAAATAAGATTAATCTAATTAAAATAGTGTATAGTCACAATGACATAAAAACAAACAGTATACTATTATATAATATCTGAAATCTCATGGACAAAGAGCCCAAATCTATCTGTATTTTTGGCATGATTTTTGCAGAAAGTATGTAACGTTACTTCAAATCACACATTCCTATCCTGGAAGATATCATTAAATTGAACGTAAACTTCGTGCAATTATTATTAAATTTAGAACAGAAATAACCAATCAAGTCGGAAACTTTTACAACCAAAATTAATTTCTCCAGACTGTAAAGTTCCAAAAAGTGTAATTACCTTAAATTATTTAAAAAATGTCCACATTTTTTATTAAAACTCTATAAAAGGACGAGATGCAATGAATACAATAAATTTGCATGACTTCACTCCTTTTTTTGTTCGTCAGGTGTAAAAAGGTGTAAGTCAATAACGCAAACTCAGTTGATATCCAGACGGTCTCATTTAATATTGAATTACTAATGTAATTTCAAAAAAACCTGGATGAAATTTACATAAGTATTCGAAGTATATAAAAGTGAACTTTTAAACTTGCATAATTTGATAACAAACAATTTGCTCTCGAAATTAAATAAGAATAGAGTTTTTTTTACAAATGAACATGTCATATCACAAATTATTTATGGCCAACATAATAATTATCAGTAATGAAGTAATTGCAATTCTGAAATATTTAAGACATAGCGTGTATATAATATGGCCACTACAAGTTGATTGGATTAAACGTTCTACGTTCACACAAAGTGGCATTACACTAAATTCGAAATTGGAGGTTTGCGCAATGTTAGAGCTGCGACACCAACACGAAAACATGTCTCGTTTGGCGCCGCTGCAATATTTGATTTTGCAAAAGTTCATACAGCATACCCCGCCGTGGAAGATATTGGTGCCACATAGCTGTACGCCTTTTATGTGTGTGGCTGTGTATGTTGGCAATCATTTCCACTCTCTGCTCGGCCGAGTGAATGAGAAACATGCACGTTTTCGTGCCGAAGCTTGACGGTTGCATGACTGGCAAGGCATGCACATGCACCTAATGATTCCCAGCGAATCGCAAAGTATTAATTCTGCAACGCGACGCGGCGCGAAGGAGCTCAAGAACGACACTTGCTTTAGGCTAGAGTGAGCACGGCAAAACAGCATTGTTCAAGTACCGTTCGGGGAGATCCGTTTGCGAGCTTTTGAATCTTCGCACACTGTAATACGAAATGCCAAGGCGTGCTGGCAATTGCGTTGATTTTGTACAAGAGATTACCGCCACTGACGGTGTGCATACATAACTGCAATTTGCACTTGCATTCGCTGCATGCAAAGTCACTACGCTTGTTGCATCTTGCATCATTTCCAAATACCTATATGCTATTGTCATTAGAAGAAGATTTTATTTTTTTTATTTAATGTATTCGGTCCGCAGGTCCATCATGGCCAGGTCCATCGACCTTCACTGGTCCTTAAGCCTGGATACATACACATGATTTTGTGTTTTTGTATATATTAGATGTTATTGTGATTTTTGTTATTGGTTTTTGTGATGTTGTTGTTATTGTT
>JAODAC010012997.1:0-23804 GCA_027575185.1 Mimaenictus wilsoni | reverse complement strand
TACAATTACAAGAGAATAACAATATGCTTGAGAGGAACTAAATTTCAGCATTTAATTTGAGACCGATGTCCATCTTGGCAGCTTTTTTGATTTCGTTTTGTATTCTTAAATTCTGTAGTTTGAACATTCTGTATTATGTATTTAATACGGAAAGTTATGACGATTTACAGTTTTAATTTAATTTTTGAGGTGATTGTGAATACCGAGGTGCATTCTTGAGTGCAGCCACTGGTCTGAACCTTTTGTTATTATAATTAATAGTGTTGTTCTTATTGCGAAATGCATGTATAATAATGATTGAGGAAAATAAGAGATTGTAATTATCGTAGGTGATAATGTAGGTGAGCAAATACGAAACATCATTTCAATCATTTCAACTCATTTTATTGCAATGAAGAAATAATTCAAGCGAGGTCGCGCAATCTGCAAGTACATTTATATTATCTCATTCGACTTCACTAAGATCTAAATAAACAAAACTTGTGAGAGACGTATTGTGAGAATCAAAGAAAGCAGACATTAGCGTTTCTCTGTGGTGTATACCATGCCGTACAGCCCGACCATAAATTGCAAGTGACCATGTGTTGGTGCAAGTACTGAATTTTTCCATTAGGTACCACTACCATACGGAGGGTTTTATTAACAGAAAGAGAAAAGATTTTTCAGCTCTAATATTCACATTTTTTAAGATGTTTTTTAGCCAATAATCATTAAAAAGGATTATCTCGTGCACCTTATTAAAACTATTCCACAAAACAATGTAAAATCCTTGACCTTGAAAATTTGAAAAGGTTTGATGTTTTTTACCCCACTTATTATCAATAACAAATTCCCAACGAGAGATTCTAGCAGATTTAATATAGTGTTTTTAGCAGTTTTTTCTATGTATCTAGGATGTATAAATTTTGAGACATTTCTTTTCCCCTTCATATTCTTTTATTCAGTTATATTCTTCCATTCAGTCTTATTACGCCATAAAGAATTAAGTCAAATAGAGACTAAATATCTACAAGTTATTCTGTGCATTTTTCGAACGATTTATTAATATTTTATGCACCTGATAACGAAATTATTTAAATATAAAATTAATACTTTCAACTTAATCCAAGGCATCACAAGTTGCCTAAATCGGCTTATGTAGCCTGTTAATACGAATTTATTTACTCAAAGCTTGCGTTTTATCATCAGAGAATTATAATTTCACATACGTAAGTTTGCTGCTAACTTCCTATCACTCCAAAGAAAACTATGCAAACGATACAAGCAGACAAACGACAGATGCAAACAAACCACGTCCGCATTCTCCCTCTTTTCCCCCTTCAACAAACCCAGATCGATTTTTCCAACACGGGACGGACGCAGCCCACCATCGCGTGCGCGAATAAATCATACTTTTGCAACACTAATAATTACATTACTCACTCGCCATTAACGCTAGCTATCTCTCTAGACACTCTAGACGCACTCGACGCGAACATGAATAAGTAAATTGCCCTTTAATACTTGAAACTTAAAACATGAAACAGCAAACATCGCACAATGAACGTCCGCGAAGATTTCAACAAGTATTTCGAGCCGCCGGATGAGTCAGCGGTGATTGCACTTAGTACAATTCGAAATTTAACCAATCAGCGAGTATCTTGCAATCGCATGCGATTGGCGGTGACAATGCACGAATGCGCGTAAAAATACGACGACGAGCGATTGGCGCCTGCGTCGAGGTTTTGTGCATGTGTTTTTGCAGTCGGTTCGCGTCAGTCGTCGGCGGCAGGCCTACCTCAACGCTTCGAACACACATACTCATACTCTCTTCTGTACACTCACTCGCAATTGTGCTAAACTGTCGCGCCCTGTTTGCAGCAATAGCCAGCCGCCTTTCCCAGTCTGTGCCAAAAAGCCAACGCACAACGTGGGCAGCCGAGAAGTAATCATCTGCTGAGCAGGAGGCCAACCCAAAGGGACCACATTCCGAAACGCTCCACAACGTTTCGCATCGCTGAAGAGACTCAATACTCAGGTATGTTCGCAAAACGCTTTCTTTCGGCGGTTGTGCAGCCATTACAATGTTTGCACCACTTGCTATCTCATGTTTCTATATTACTCGCTAGGAGAACTGTATTTCTTTACTTACTATTTCTGGCTTTTATCCAACGTTTTATTGAAGAATAGACTCAGAATTTCCGTTTTAATGTAATTATTGTAAGACCACGTTTCGATTTTTTCGGTTGAAATTTAACGGTTTTTGAACAATCTCTTTGAATAGACTTATGGTGGTATGTAGACATTACATTTTTATTCGTTAATTTTGTATGTCTTCTACATTTTTTGAGATTGCTCTTCATATGGTTAGGTATTATAATTTTATTCGTTAATATTTTATGGAGATGTATTGATCGTGCAATCTTCTTTAACATTTACTTCAATTATGTTGCATTCATTTCATTATAAGCCTGTAACTAACGTTTTATTGATGAATTTAATCAAAACATGAAAAATTGTCTGTTCTTTTAGAAGAAAGAAAAAAAAACACGTTTCTAATAATCTTTTTGTTGAAATTTGACAGTCGTTAAGATTGCTTTCATATCTTTACGCATTATAATTTTATTCGTTAATATGTTATAGAAATGTATTGTTCATGCAAACTTCTTTAACATTTACTTCAATTATCTTGCATTCGTGTCATTATTAGCGTGTAACTAACGTTTTATTGATGAATTTAATCAAAACATGAAAAATTGTCTGTTCTTTTAGAAGAAAGAAAAAAAAAACACGTTTCTAATAATCTTTTTGTTGAAATTTGACAGTTGTTAAGATTGCTTTCATATCTTTACGCATTATAATTTTATTCGTTAATATGTTATAGAAATGTATTGTTTATACAATCTTCTGTAACATTTACTTCATTTGTCTTGCATTCCCTTCATTATTAGCCTGTAACTAACGTTTTATTGATGAATTTAATCAAAACTTGTGAAATTGTCTGTTCTTTAAAAATAAAACGTTTCTGATAATATTTTGGTTGAAATTGAACGATTTTTGGGATTACTCTCATATTGTTAAGCCATAACTCTTTAATCTAGTTGAAGTTTAACGGTTCTTGAAATTTCTCTACATATTGTTAGGTCATTGTAATTTTATTCGTTAATTTTAGATAGAAATGTATTATTGCTGCATTTTTCTTTAATAATTACTACATTTCTTTTGCCTTCTTCTCATTATTAGCTTTAATCTATCGTTTTATTGATGAAGAAAATGTGTCGGGTTTTAGAAAATCAACTCTGTCAATATTTGATTGAAATTTAACGGTTTTCAAGCAATTCTTTTGTACCTTTACATTTTTATTCGTTAATGTTGTGTAGAAATGTATTTTGTTTTAATTTTCTTTACTGTTTCTTATTTAATGTAATAAATCGTTTCGTAAAATTCATGCTCCCTTTTCTTCATTTTTTTTTTCACATTTTCGAACAAAAAATATTCAAATTCTTATCTTTTGCCATAAAATACAGTTGAATTCGTCGTAAATATAATGTAGGCCTGTTTTTGTGATTTTTGATTGAAGTTTATTGCTTTTTTGCGACATTGTTTATCTTTTTATGTTTTTTTTTTACAATTACAATTGTCTTTGGTAATTACGCATAGAAATGTATCATCCACGTTTATTATCCAGTTTTATTATAAAATATGGTAAATTTAGTTCGATCAGTCGTTTTTTTACACATTGTTCTGTTGCTATCCACCGAAATTTAACGATTTCTACACAAAAATATTAGTTTCATGCATGCAATTGCGTTGCTTATCTTTATTTTAGAAAATTTATGTAGATGTTCAACTAAATTATAGCAATTTTGAGAATATTGTGGTAAAATATTACCTTTTTCATTGAAAAATATGGAAAAATCTGTACACATTTCAATACGGTTTTGATTAAGCAATTATTTTTACGATATAATAGTCGTAGAAAATTCTTTTGAGGAAAAGGGTACCAGCCCATGCTCATTGTTCAATGTAGTGTTGGCAAGAGTGTGGTTAGTCATTCTGAATACATTTCTGTCATTTTCTGATAAAATTTAACCGGTATTTCAGAGAATGTCTTTGTTTGTTGTGCGTCATCACAAATTTCATGTTTTCGGGTAGTTGTTATGCTATTCTTTATCTTTTATCATGGAATACAGTTAGATTATTCACAAATATGTGCCATGTCATGTGCATTCATTTTTTGCGTGATTTTAGATTGAAATTGAATGGTTTTTGGACAAGTTGCGTGTTTATATATCAATTTCGAGTTTTCGAACATGATGAGAACTTGTAATTTTTCATTATTCTCTCATATAACTTGTTTAGCATTTTATATTTTTTCAGAGAACACTTATTCATTTATTTGTTAAATGTCTGAATAAATTCCCTTGTCCTTTAAATGAAAATTACGTTGTCGTAAATAAAATATTCATTTTATTTTGTTTACAGTCACACGATAATATTTTCTTCCCTTTTTAGAAGTACTTCTTTTATATTTTGTGATAAATTACTTCATATACTTGTTACTTTCGGGTAAAACTTTTTCTTTTATCATTAATTATCCGTAAATATACCTCGTCATATCTATGAAGTCTCAAACAAAATTATTTCTCTTTATTTTCCTTTTAATCCTCAATTTTGTCGATAATTCTATTTGAAAATTAATGGTTTTAGTAAATATTTTCATGTTCTTGCAACAATTTTCTTCTCCACACTCACAATTAGTCATTTTCACTTAGAACATCTAATTTACAACGTAATAAATTGTCTATCTCCATTATACTACACCTGTTTAACAGTCTATTATATTTACTAATTTTTTTATCTCTTCAAATTTCAACAGTTTAATCCAACAGAATGTCTACCGAATTCCGTATTGGCATGAGCGAGGGCCGCAACTCCAGCCGCGTGTTGAAGCCACCAGGCGGTGGACACTCGCAGATTTTCGGCGGTCCTGAAGAAGAAGCGCCCAAGAAAAACCACCAAAAGACTGCAATCAGCTCCTGCTTTGATCCGGTCCCTGCGAAAATCGAGGATAAGACTGACGCACAATCGGAGAAAATCGACGTGCCCGAAAAAATACAAGAAGAAAACGGTACCAATGGCAGTACTAATGGCAACAACACTAACGGGGATGCCGTCGACGAGTCGAAGAAGAACGACCTCAACGAGGCGAAGACTGAGCTTAATGAGGCGAAGTCGGAGGGCACACCGCAACGGAAGCGCGTGCCTCCTGGTGGCTTCTCCTCCGGCGGCTTCTGGTAATTCGTTTTTTCGCTCCAGAAACAGATTTACAAGCGACATTTGAGATTTACAGGCTTTTGTGGGAAATGTATACACCGCCAGCAACGACTGATTTTTTTAAAAACAAAAAAAAAGAAACAAAGATAAAAACTAAAACTTAATGTGATTTTTGTCATTTTTAAATAATTTTTAATATCGATACGCATAGGGAACACTAGAGAGGAGGAATACTGAAACTGATTGTGCTTTTTGTGATTCAAGTTTTTTAAATAAATAATTTTCCTATATATAAATATTTTCCTTTATTTCCCCCAAAGACATTACTTTGCCTTAATTTGATGTTTCTGTAGTCACGATTTTGTTATTTTTCGTTGAAAGTTAGGGGTTTTTCATTGGGGAATATTTGTTGTCTAATATTTCCTTGTTCCCGGACTCTTTAATAGTAATTTGAGTCTAAAGTTTGTAAAGATAGAAGTATTTCTATTTATTTACAGATTTTCCATAAGAAGACCAACATTTGGATATTGCCATATTTTATGGTTTACTAGTGGGAGTATTATCAACCATCCTAGACAAATTCCCTCGAGTAGATAAGTTTAACTCATCAAGAAAGCCTGTTAACAACTTTGTTTCATAGATCAATGTTGTACACAGATCATTTTGATGTGGTCTGTGGTAACAATGCTAAAGCCAGAGGCGGAATAGCCATCTGCATCCCATCCCTCTTAAACATAGTGTAAAGTTCTCTGATAGGCCGAATAGTGACAACCGTTTAGTAGGAACAAATGATTTAGTCCTCTGGGATTTGAACCTAATAAGCAATTCTCTCATTTGTTAACATCCGACGCATACGTTACAATATTGAAGCTCAGGTCGCCAAAATATTTTTAAAAACGTAATTAGATGTGCTAAATCGATTTATTTTTGTGAAAAAATCGATAGCTGCAATGGTTCAGGAATTAACATGCTATTTCTGAAGTTTTGGCAATTATTCAGTAAAATATATGAGAAAAGTTTTAATGCGTATATTGACGCCCGCTTGATGATTTTGCTTGTTTCCACCCCCTAGAGCATTCGTCAAAGCCGCCTTTCGATGCATACATACGAAATAGATCTTTTCTTAGGTTATTTCGCAACAACCCAATATTTTATTAAACTTTATAACGATATTGAAAAGTCCGTATTGTAGTTATAACCAATAAAAAATGGTTTTACTTTAAAACAAAAAATTCCAGTAAAATATTTCGAAACTAAAACTCTTAGTAAATTCATTTGTGACATTGTTTATTGATTTCAATTTCAATCGAGGCAAATACAAGTAAAGAATGAAACAAGTATACTACTAGGTAAACAAACACTAAGGCAAAATAAACGTACAACGTAAAAAAAAGTCGAAAATATAAAAGCGTCTTTTTTCAGCCACAGTCCGGCTGAAGAACATCAACAACAAAAATTAACCCATCATTTCCACTTGTAACAAACGCATATTCTACAAGTATCATTCACGATTAGACAAGTACAACAGTTACGACAACCGTTTTAGAAAAGTGGCAGGCGAAGTAATGTTCTTTCCTTAACAAAAAACAAAAAGTTACAAACGAAAAAAGTGAAACACGGATGACCAACCATGAGATGACCACAGTCAATCATCATCGATCATCACCACTGTTTTCTCAGCCAAATATAACGCCCATGAATACTGAAATCAATTTACATCCAGCAGGTCAGAATTGCGCATATACATCTATCCGTCCGTTTACCAATCATCGCTTCGTATCCGCACAATAAACAATTTTTAAACAATCTTTTTGTCGTGTTTTTTTACATACAGGATGTCTCAAAAGCGGTTTAATATCCTAAATCTGAACACAAAAAACAGCCCCTTGCTGTCATTCATCGGTTGTAGGGAATTCAATAAACATTTCAAATAATTTTCAAAAAAACAATTAGATAATGAGAAAAACTGAAAGATTTCTAAAAATCCATCAGTTTGTTGTAGGCAATCTTGCGCACAATATTTTTTCTGTCAAACACCTATATAGATAAATACCAATTAATTTACATCCCCTACAACAGATATACATGTGTCGTCAGGGGGGTAGGGTGGGAGAGATTCGGGTGGATCGTTTTTTATATCATGTTGAAACACCCTATACATTGATTGAAGATATCAATTCTGAGCTACTGAGTTTTACGTGGAATTATGTTGTTTGTATGTAATGTGTGTGTGGCTGTATGTGACGTAAGTGTAGTGTGTGTTGCCTATCCCGCGGTGCGCTCTCTGCCCTCGAAGAGCGCACGCAGGAACAAAGAAACATATCGAATAGAGAAAACATTGAAACAGAACTGACGCTGCCGAAAACCGGTTAAATACAATGAATGCGATTATTTCGGCGCGTTTTCCTTGTTGCTTTTTCTCCGATTTTGTTTCATTTGCAGGAAAGCACTCAACGACTAATCTCACAAAAATGAATCAGTGCCTTCCTGAGCCATAAAATATTTCGTTAATCATTTACAATCAGTTTCTTCCTTTCGTAACAAGAAATCTTTCGTAATTATCCAAACTCTCCTTCTTGAGAATCAAACAAATTAACAATCACAACGTAACAATAAAACGAGTGATGCGCATAGTTTATGAAAGTTTGCATGAATTTTGTTTGTTCCAAACCTGAGTTCTTTGTTTCTGCTTTTTTCAGCTAGTTTTCGCTCTGAATTACCTTTGCTACAAACATTCGTTTCTCCCCTTTCTCAAGTGTGTATGTGTACATCATTCTTCTTGTTTTAACTACGTAATAAATAAATAGCGTTTTCGAAACGCGCATAATACAAACATAAATAGTGTTAATAAAAATCAGGAACGCCTATGTAAAAAATAAATTAGATCACCGTTTTTTCTTTGCAGATAAATCTATGGCTCGCCCCTCGCCGACACCCTCCTTTTCCACCGACGGCGGTTAGTACGAAGGTGGGAGTTTGGTGGACAACTTACGCTTCGGCGCTCTCGTTTTTGCTCGGCACGATGTTGTCCAGCCCCATCTCCGAGAGGACGTTGAGCGCCTCCAGCGCGGCTTTTTCGTGAGATGCTTCAATCGTTGGGCCTTCACCGTGACACACCTTTAAAAATACATCGTTTTTAACACAGATCGTTTTAACATGATTTGAATTGTATTTAGTAAGACACGAAAGTCTATGGCCCTTTCAACGGAACGTTTTTGATCGTGAAATGAATATTGATTTGAATGAAAAAAAAAAAACGTTGTGAGGCGTTTAGAAATTGTAAAAAAGTATAAAATGAAAGTATCGATGCATATTGATATAGAGAATATCTGATGACTTTTTAAGCGCCTTCTATTAGCAGATTTTCGAAGTATAGGTGCATAATCTATTTACAAAGTATTAATTTCTTTACGAATACCGTAGCGTGTCGTCTAATTTTGTTAAATGTAGGTTTTGTGGCGCATTCATTTCGCACCAGCACATGGCGGAAAGATCGCCCATTGATAACAGTATCAAAACATATAGTAAAACGATATATTGATACGGATACTTCTAGATATAGTGATACCAGCGCACCGCATAACAAAAGTCAATAAAAAGTGTAAACTCACCTGAGGAGGATTCGTACTCAACGATACGAGAGTTAAATACATCTCGTGGTTGGCCTTGGGAAAATCAGAGAACTGCGCCTGAATATTCATCAGCTGCACCAAGTACATGAGTTTGTCTTTCGACCGCACACCACCAGCGGGCGGTGGTGTAATCTTCTGGGGGGTAACTTTGGGTTTCGGCGACGTGTCCTTGAATGTCGCCGGTGGTGATGGTTCAGGTTGTTTTGGTTTCGTCTAAATTTTAATAATAAAATTGTTATTATAAATGCATTCATATCACGTTCATGTTTTTTAAATATTCAAATTGTCGATGTAACTACTTTGATACAGGATCAATGTAGAAGTGTTCTTAAGTGCCATACATCGATAATTTAAAGGATACTGGTGCATTAAAAGTAAAGGTTCCATTTTTCAAAAAAAAATCCACTATGGATGCATTATTCTATTTTATAAATAATAGGGTCGATTCTGAACCCACCCCTTTCACACCCTATAATACAAATTTCGCAATGTGGTTGATAGATGGCGCAAAGTACATTGAAAACATAAATTTGTGCAATGATAATGATTCTAACTTTCCAACGAATTTGGTAATCAATTTGGGAAGAAGTAATAGGAAATCATGCTTAGTCCCGCATTTTTTAAATATATAAACTAAGCCAATGCAATTTATTCTTCATAGTATGCTGTAAAATGATGCATCTTTTGAAACGTTTCTTAGAAGTTAGGAAGTAAATTAATAAACTTTAAGTTACTCACATGTGCCGTTTGGTCACCAACGATTAACAACCCAGGAACGAGCTGCCGTCCACCGCTGCCACCCACCTGGGCGTCGGCCTTTTCCTCGAGGAACGTAACCTTTCGTGCCTTCTCGTTGTTCAAACTCGCCGGAGCAGCCTCAACCTTCTCGACCTTCGCAGGAGATGCCGCGCCACTAGGTGCAGGCGCCTCCACCGGCGTACTCGCATATCCAAGCTGAGTGAGCAATGCTTGCGCTGCAGCACGCTTCGCAAGCTTCTTATTCGGCCCCACACCACTCGCAGACACCCCGTTCACACTAGCCTGGATAACAAACTCACGCCGTCTGGCGGCCCCACGTTCCTCCACCACCGTATACACCGGCTCCTTCTCCTTATTCGCCTGCTGAATCTGTATTAGCCGCGAGATCGGATTGATCTCCTCAGCCTCCGCGTTCGGCCGGTCCGCATTCACCTTAACCAAATTCCTCGTCTTCTTCTTATTAGCTATCCGCTTACGTTTCAGTTGCGTGGTAATCGGCGTCGGTGGCAGCGGTGGGAACGCTGCCAATTTCACCAGCATCTTCTCAGCGGCACGCTTCTTCGAGATCTTCTTCCCATGACCCTCACCTTCGACGCTAACATCGGCGATTTTGCACACAGTGACGAAGACTTTCATGTGTGGCGGGCCGTTCTCGCTCTTTACTTCGAAGACGACGTTCAGGTGGCGCTTCAGTGCGATTTCGTGCACCAGTGAAATCGGCGACTTTAGCTCCGAGGTGAGATCTGCCAGCGGGTTATCGCCATCCTCATTGTCGCCGTTGGCATCGATGTGCGCCGGCAATTTTTCCTCCTCCGCCTCTTCGTCGTTGAGTTTCTTAATTTCCTCGATGGCACGTGTGGCTGCGTCGTGCCGCGCCGCCTGGATGGTGGCACCCGTTCCGGGATACTCACGCTCGCCCACTTTTAAACGAACGGTGCATACTTCGCCGTTGGTTTGGTGGAAACCGGGTTTATTGAATGGCCCATGATAGCGGTTGTCATACTGGAATTGTCCGCGCAAATTATGCGCACGTCGAGCGTCATAGTTATAGCGTGGTTGGCCTCCTTGTGCGTACATATTATGTCGGTGGTAATATGGTGGTACAACGTATCCCTTATGGAAGAGAAAAATGAAATATCTATTAAAACATGTCATAGGAAATAATAAATATCTACAAAATAAACAGATGAAAATAAAATTTAAAATAGTTAGGCAAAATTTATATAATTGGAAGCCGTAATCGATTGAAGTGAATGATTATATCCAAAACAGGAAGTAAATGTCGATAGTAGAATAATATCTATTCTCAACCCACCCCGACCACATGGAGTAAAATATTTCACCGATTATTTCTAGATGGTGCCACAGAAAATTGCAGCCGACTTGAAACAGATTTTCAATCAGGTAACTAAACTAAATAAAAACTTTATAAAATACCAACAAATATTATCTAATAGAAATTGCGATTACAATAAAAAAAATACTTTTCCAAAGAAATTATGACCAAATAATTAACAGAAGAATAGAATAAAAGTAACAAATACCTGTGGTTGTTGTGGAAGGCCTGCACCATTCTCAACGATGTAAACGGTACGTTCACCCCGCTTCATCGCCAACGCATTCAACTCGACGGTGGGCGTGACCATACCGGCGCCGTTGGCGCGCACCCCACCAACCCCAACGCCACCACAACCACCCGCCTTGCCGCCGAGGTGGCGCGCCGTCTTCGGCGGCGGGCGGCGCAGCTGCGTCTTGTCGAGCGCGAGCGCCGCCGCCGAGTGCTGCGCCTTCTTGATGCTCGCGCCCTCCGCCTCGTACTCCTCGTTGCCGAGCTTCAGCGTGACGGTGAAGAGCTTCTTGTGCGCCGGGCCCTGCTCGCCGGTGAGCTTGTACTGGTGCTGGATCTTGTTGTAGCGCGCCAGCTCGTTGACGAGGCACATCGGCGTCTTCTCTTTCATGTTTGCCAAGTGGGGCACTTGCGACGACGAAGTAGTGGTATTTGCGAGCGGCTGCTGCTGTTGTTGCGACGACGGCGATGCTTGCTGCATGACGCCGCCACCACCACCGTGGGTGGGCGGCATTGCGTCCGACGCCGCCACGACTACGGCCGCGCCCACCGCCGCCTCTGTCTGCTGTTCAGCGACAGCCAACTGCGGTGGCGGTGGCATTGGGTCATAGTAGACGGTGGGCGGCGCCGCCGACGGCTTCGGCTGCGGTGGCGGCGGCTGGAGCGGCGCGATCGTGTTGATCATCTGCGGCGTCGGCGGCACGGAGACTAACACACCTGGATGTGGTCCACCTGGGACTGACACTAACATCCTTTGTGGCGGTGGCCTAAATTTAACATTTGAAGAAGAAACATTAACTTTATCTTTTTTTAACTTTCTATCTATAACAGTGAACAAATCTTAAAATTGTCAAACTATTAGCATTTTATATGATTTTTTTTTATTTCAAGATAGAAACAAAATAAATTCTTCCAACAATTTTTCACAACTTACATTAAAGCCTTTTTCAATGAAAAATTGTCACAATTCTGGTACAGAAAAGATTTCTGATGAAATTATAAATTAGATTGGTAAAATATATCAAACATTGATTTAATTCGTTATTTTAACTTCAAAAATATTACTCCTTTCCATTTAATTTCTATTTTAACCGGTCTCAACATGTTTATCATAAATGGACTTAACCTAAAATTATCACCACTCCAACCGCTTTAATGCCTTCCATTTTTCTTTAACCACAAAATTACTTTATTTTCACTTTGATTTGAAGTTTGATACATGAATTGATATAATAGAATGAAAAATAAAACAACGTTACGCAGAAAACAGAGTAAGTAAAGAAGATTCAACTCAGAATGTCTTTTCCTTTTTTCTACTCATTTTTGTGGTTAAAATTATTTCAACAAACCTTAAACTCAGGCAAAATAAAACTTACCTATTTCTTTGGTAATGATGATGGTGCTCTGGGTGACGCATCATAGTTATTTCACTTGATTACTAAGTTGATGATCTGATTACACTGAAAACAAACAAACCAACAAATGTAAATGCAATAAAAGCAAATAACCCTTCAAAATGTCTAAACATTAACCATTTCTACAACGCAATATTATACACCACAAAATAAACTCTCAAAAGTATCTCTTCATAAACTCCTGACCTACCCTTAAATCTCGCAAAAATAACCTTTGCGAATAAAATTTCGAAATCAATATAAAGTTAATCAATGTATATCAATACAACTTATACGTTTAGCATTAAACTGTAGACATGATCTTTGAAAGATAAATCGATTTACACATATTTACATTCGGTGCAAGAATTTAAACATTTAGAATATCACCTAGTCGTAATGCTAGTGACATACCTGCAGCAGCGGATGGACAGCCGGATCGTCGGGTATCGGTGCGCGTCCTCTCGCCAGCCCCCGTTCTTCCGGCTGGTGTACGTATAGCCTACCCTCGCCTGTTGTGAATGAGCCGCGCACTGAATCGCGAACAAACACCACTACTCGCACGCGTAATTTACGTTGGCAAACAATAAAGAAAAATAGCAGCTAGCATGCGGCCATGTTGGACTTGGTGTGCGCGCCGTGCGCACTTCTTCGAGAAGAGACCCAGCACCAGCCGGACGGAATGTTGCCAAACGTTGTCCGAAACAACCTTCGGACACAAAAACTGACAACGTCGCTTTTACCATATGGCTATCCCACTCTCACTCACATGTGTCTGTATCTTTTATCTTTGTTTAGTTGATTTGTGGAAGGTTATTGCTATTTTTACCAAATATTTCTTGAAATGTTTAAATAAATACAATATAAATCGAAATATCACCTCCGAAAAAAGCTCTATTTTAATTAAATCTTGTTAGAAGTATTTAGTTAATTTTATAAAGCAACATATTGATTTTTTTTCTGAAAATTTTGAATATATTACGATTGTCAATAATAAAAATAGGAGAAATGTTAGTTATTATTAAATAAATCTGCATTTAATAATAATAATAAATTTAATAATAATAATAATAATAATAATAATAATAATAATAATTTAATAATAATAATAATTTAATAATAATAAATTTTATTGCTTAATTCTCTCGAAAATTTTGATTTTTGTTCTTATTTTCTAAGGCGCATGCGCGAATTTTGAATGGCAGCCATGGTGGCTTGTGTCTTTGAGCGGCATCCTTGCAATATCGGCGGCAATTTGCAAAAAACTTCAATAATTCCACTTTATTGCTTCCGAAGCATGAAATTTGTGTATATAATAACGCATGATACATATACGAATTGAAAAACGCGATTAAACTTTGTTTAAATCAGTTTTAAAATGGTTTAAAATGACTTATAAGTCGGCCTAACCTCACTTTTAAACGAATGCATTTCCATCATTTTCACGTAAATAACATCGATAAAAACTGTTAAAAAACGTTTTAAAAAGTTAATATAAAATAGAGAATGGAGACGAGTACTAATGAATCGATGGATGTTGATGACATTGTTGAAAAACCGACAAAAGTCGATGATTTCGAAGTAAATACCACTCAAATAAGTGCCAACGAACCGGAGGCGATTGCAGCTGTAGAAAATGCAGATAATTCTAATTTAACGCAAGATAACCCGAAAATAACTGATGTTAATGTTGATAAAGGTGCTCAGGGGCATAAAGAAGTCGAGGAAATGCAAACGGATGTGGTGGAAATCAATACAAATGGTATAGTTTTTTTTTCTCAGTATTTTGGTTGTTTTAAACAATTTCGTTTATTTTTAGGTGAAATTAATGAACCTCCCACTGAAAATTGTGTAAATTTTCCGGAGGTCGATAATACAAGGCCTGTATCCCCTAAAATTGACAAAAATCAAACAAAAAAACATTCCAAACTTGAAACTTCTGAAAAAAGTGTTTCAAAACTTTCTTCTCCTAAAACTGTCGACGTCTCTCCACAAGAAAAAGGCGATAAATCTCAGACACCTATGGAAACTGAAGAAATCTCCCAAGAACAAGAAAATAATGATAAGGTGTCTCTTGAAAATGATGAGACGAGTAATTCTTCATCTAAAAACCTCGAGGGAACTGGTAAAACCATTGAAACCCAAGTTGATGATGTTATGGAATCAGAACAATCTGAACTTGGCACTTTGGAAGAAATTTACCTGGAAATTTGCAATAATTTAGAGAAACAGAAGTGTTATGTATGCAAAGAAAAGGAAAATGCAAAATACTGCTTTAAAAAGTCAACAGGAATTGAAGACAATGGAATGGAGTATATTTGTACGGATAAATGCTTTAACTTGTTGGAGAAACACTGTGGCAATGTGCAAAGCGCTGAGTATTTTACGAAAAAATTGCCTATTGAGGAGGAAAGTGTTGTGAAGTTTAAAAGAAAGTGTAAGCAGTGTTTGAGGGAAATTACTAGTGATAAAGGCGTTTGTTCGTGGGAATCGATGGATTTCTGCAGGGAATTTTGTTTGTGTAAGTGTTTTACATTATTTTTTATCGATATATTTTGTTGAAGATATTTTCTCTCATATTTTCTTCGTTTTTGGAATTTAAAAATATGGTTTCAGCAATATTACTAGAATTCTATCTTTCGTTCAGATTTTTTAGTAGCGTGCCTTTTTAAATTTTTAAAATTGATTTTACTTTATTTTTTCCCTGCTTCTAAGAGTTTTTGCTGTTATATAATCTTCCTATAAATGAACACAATTTCGGTGTAAATTTAAAATTATATTGATTTAAAATCAATTTTCCTCGATATTATTGATATTGATACTATTATTATTGATATTATTGCTGCCGTTATTATTTTCGAAGGTCTTTTCCCTTTTTGTCGTGTCATGGTTTAAATCATCTTTTTTAATCGCTCTTTTTTTATTCCTGAGCAATTCTTATTATCATGTACTAATTAGATGACGAAACATTTCGCTACACGTATAAATAACTTAGTTTTTAGATCGTTTTACATTGATATGCTTAACATTTATTGTTTTACAACAGATTTCTCTCAAATTTTCGGCCTTTTTGACGTTTTAAATATATTTAAATATATTTTTAAATATATAAAAACAAAATGCTTAGGTTTATTTCATTCCCTTCGTTCATATTTTGGTCATAATCCTTCGTTTTTCATTATTCATATTATTGCATTTTTTTTCTCTTGTTTAACGTTATAAGCTTTGGATTAAAAGCTCTTGATGATGATGATTTTAATTGTTTTTCTTAATATTTTAGATCGTTATCAATTAAAATTCACGAAAAAATGCTCCGAATGTGAGAAAAAAGTCGAATACCATCAACTTGGGAAGTACTCTGTGCGTTTCGGCTCAATCATCCGTCAATTCTGCAGTGGAGCCTGCCTGGATGCACGCAAAAAAAAGATTCGCCTATGCTCCTTCTGCCAATTGGCAATGTCCAGCATGGCGCTGCCTGTAATTGCATTAAATCAGAAATTCTTTTGCACCTTCCTCTGCCGCGATAAATATCTTCAATTGACAGCACCCACAAAGCCGCCGTACATCGCCGATAAAGAAAACGCAGCCTGTTTTACGTGTGCAAAGAAGGACAACCTAACGAAAGAGTTTGACTACAAACGGAAGAGCTACTATTTTTGCGATGAGGCATGTCTGACCATATTTAGGCAGTTGCATAATTTGGTCAGTATTTCGGGCAAATGCTATAATTGCTGGAAGTATGCGACGCTGAATCAGCTGGAGAGTCACGGTTTGTTCTATGATGGCACGTTCAATTGGTTCTGCTCGCGCACGTGTCAGTTTATCCACATAATTGCGCATCGCAAAATTATGCCATGCGTGTGGTGTAAGGTGAAGAAGTACAACTTTGATTTGATACATCGATCTGGTATGTTGGGCGAGGTGGTATATGGTTGCTCGTTGAATTGCTTGAATCATTTGCAAGCGGCGCTAACTAAAGTTGCGAAGAAGAATATAATTTGTGAGAATTGCGGCGGGGATCAGGTGGACTGTGAGATTACGACGTTGGGTGGCGTTTTGAAGACGTTCTGTTCGATGAAATGTGTCTCGGATTTTCAGACCAAGTGTAGGAAACGTGAGACTCGTAAGTTTACTTAATTTGATCACTTCATTTTCTAAACAAATCGTTTATTTTTCGATTATTTGTTGCATTTTTTTATGTACAATTTTTGATCAAATTCTAATTTTTGTCAATTATATTTTATTATATAGCTGCACAACTTCGGGAACTAACTAGATTAACTAGGGATTATTGAAATTTTAGGAAATATTTGCTAGACTTTAAGAGAAAAATATGTTTAAATGTGCTCAAACCTTTTAGATTTGACTAATTTCTGATTTATGTTCAGGTAATGATTGTTCTGATCCACTTCCACAAATCACCAACGTATGTTCGTTAGCAACACAGACGAATGATAAGAAAGTGATTTTCATCCAAGAAGAGCCACTGCCAGATATCGCCAATAAAATGATCCAGGTACGCACCATGTCGTCGAATATCGGCACACAAGTATGCCAGAATAAGGAGGATGTAACGAGCCAGACGGATGGTGATGACGAGCTGCGAATACGTGCGGTGCCGGTGCCTATCTACGTGCCCCAGCCACTACATACGTGGAATGTGCCGCTTCCGAGGGCTTTGCCCTTCCCGCTTCCAGTGCCAGTGCCGATTTTGATGCCGCTGACGAGAGATTTCTCCACGGAGTATTTGAAAACAATGAAGAAGGAACCGGTGCAAACGCCTAGGGATCCTTTCGAGTCGGAGCTCTTGATGATGGCCGAGTTGGTCGCCTCGGAGAAGCCGAAAGAAGAGATAGAGGAACCTCCCGAGGAAACTGTTGAAGGTTAGTGAAATCGCATTTTAACACATGGATTTTTGTCATTTTAAACTTATGTTTGTTATTTATAAAATTAAAGACTTTAGCCCAGAACAAACGGAAGCCTTCAATGATGACGTCCTGCAAATGGCACTGAAGATGGCCACCGATTACCAAGAGTCAGCTGTGGATTTGGAAGGCGCGTTGCAGGCGAATACCATCACACCAGGTCATCATCCTATGGAGTTGACCAGCTCCGAGGAGATTATCCATACGGAGCCGCTCACCGGTGTCGTACGTGGTTCTCCGAGGGGTAGAGGACGCGGCCGGGGGAGTCGAGGACCGAGAGGCGGTACTTCGTCTCGGCGAGGACGTGGGCGACCTCCAGCGATGCCGGTGGCGATGCCTATGCCGGATCCAACTCCGCCGCCTCCTCCAGAACCTGTAGAGAAACCGGATGCACATATGTGTCTTAAGGTAAATTTTGTTTCCTATTTCTATGCTCACGTTTCTTTTTACTCTGTTTTTTAATTTTTTTTTGTCATGCTTTCTTTTCATACTAATTTGTTTTTTTTTCCCTTTACCTTATGTTGTATACTTCTATTTTTTATTTACTGAGTATTCTCTTGGATTTTTGATCGTTTACTTTGTTTTTTATATGGTTTCTCGCATTTTTGTTTGCATTCTTAAGTTTTATTATTTTAAGTAAGATTTCTTTGGATTATTGCTTGATTTCTTAGATTTTTTATAATTCTTTGGTTTCTGGTTTGATTTTATTAGGTTTTCTTAGTTTATCTTTGTTTACGTGCATTTTCGTTGGTTTTTGGTGAACCTTCATATATTTTCTGAAGTCTTGATTCAGATTTCTTTGATTTTGTTTGATTTAATTGCTTCGGGTGTTTTGACCTCATTCGTCCAGCTTTTTTTCGTTTTCTTTACTTCGTCCTTTTTTCTTCTATCTCTATTTGCTTTCTCGTCTTTCCTTCTTTTATTTTTAATTTTTATGCCCTAGATTGTAATTTTGTAATCAAATATTTGAAATATTCCAGTACACATTTGGTGTAAACGCATGGAAACAATGGGTAACGACGAAAAACTCTGACCTCGAACGCTCCTCGCGAAAACTGAAGCTTTTCAAAACCGACCTGCTGCAAATGACCGCTGACGAGTTAAACTATTCGCTGTGTTTGTTCGTCAACGAAGTGCGAAAGCCCAACGGGACGGAATATGCGCCCGACACCATCTACTACTTGTGTTTAGGCAAGTCTTCAAACAATTCTTCAACTTATCTACCTATAATTATGCTTATTATTTACAATATTATCCGTATGTGCAGGTATTCAGCAGTATTTGTACGAATGTGGTCGCATCGATAATATCTTTTGTGATAGCTACTACGATAAGTTCACCGACTGCTTGGACGAAGTCTGTGGAAAATTCTCATCATTGTATAACGATTCTCGTAAGTAACTTTACGATTTATTTTTCAATTAAAATTTTACTCAATATTTTAAAATGTTAAATTTTTAGATTATATTGTGACAAGAGTCGAAGAGGAACATTTATGGGAAAGTAAACAACTTGGTGCCCATTCCCCATTTGTCCTCCTCACAACTTTAATGTTTTTCAATACAAAGCACTTTAATTTGACGGTAAGATACCTTAAAGTTTTTACCTGCTTATTTTTTCTCAACAAAATGATTCTAGAGTGTTGAAGAACACATGCAGCTTTCATTTTCGCATATAATGAAACACTGGAAGCGTAATCCAGGGCAAGGCAGCAGTCGGCAGATGCCGGTTGGTGGTAGGAATGTTTTACTCAGATTTTATCCACCACAGAGCACCCATGGTAAGATAATTCCCATTCATTCCTAT
This sequence comes from Mimaenictus wilsoni, assembly GCA_027575185.1. Lineage (NCBI taxonomy): Eukaryota > Metazoa > Arthropoda > Insecta > Coleoptera > Staphylinidae > Mimaenictus > Mimaenictus wilsoni. Next base: position 4,465 of record JAODAC010012997.1, on the reverse strand, counting down.
AGATTGTCGCCATTACTCGTTTATTTTCCAATAGGCAATACACGAAAGAAGAAAGTTTATGAACAGCAAGAAAACGAAGATAATCCTCTGCGTTGCCCTGTCAAGTTGTACGAATTTTACCTCTCCAAGTGTCCGGAAAGTGTGAAAACGCGCAATGATGTCTTTTACTTGCTTCCGGAGCGTTCCTGTGTACCCGAAAGTCCAGTATGGTATTCCACGATGGCATTGGATGTACGTGCGTTGAATAAGATGCTGCATCGTGTGAAGATGGTCAAGGAGATTAACGTGGCCCTTCTTACACATTAGTAATCTCTTGAAAATTTGTTTTCCTTCTTTAAGGTATATGATAATGAGTGGAAAAGAGTTTTTATTATTTGTTGTACGACGTTGATGTTGATCTTGATGTTTTAATCATCAAGATGATTGGATTTTTTTTCATTTTGTAGATGATTTTATTTCATGTAATCGCGCTTCGATTGACTATCTTAACAAATAAATATAAATTTTCTATCTTATTCGAAAGATTGTGATCTTTTTTGGTTGTTTCCTTCTTTTGTTCGAAATTAGCCTATAAACGTTACTTAATAGACATAATATAGAGTTAACTCTGAGAACCTCAAAAGAATCATTTTAAAATATAACCTGAAAATGGGCATTTTAAAAACTTAACCTAATAATCAGCATAATCTGGTAATTTAGTATGATCAATGACTTGAAAAAGTGTGTAATTTTATTTTTTCGGGGGAACCTCGATGATTTGTAAAAATAGGTCGTTTGTCCCTAGCCTATATAGATGTAGATGTAATTATATTACTCCCAGGTCAATTGTACGGGACTGGTGAATGTGCTTATTCGATATCTCATGCAAAATATAGTCAGTGGCACACTGAGCACCTGCTTAGTGCGCACATATTAACGTGAAACTGAAAAGGAGCTAATAAACTCTAATTTTACAACCTCAAAAACGTATCTAAGATTAGATAGCAACACAATCTAGTCATTAATAGCTTAACAAACTCCATTTGAAGGTTATAAACCAATAAGTGATGTCTTTGAAGAGGTATGTATATGAGGTTAAGTGAACCTACATTTTCCCTAATCCTCTACGCCTAAATTATCCAATTGAGACTGATAACTTTTAATTTGACACTTCCTTTTATTGCTGTCCAAATTGCATGTTGAATAAATTGCTTTGAACTTGATTTTGTAGTACTATTTCAATTTCGTTTAAGTAGAGTTGAAGGTTAGATTAGACATAATTATTTGTCAATTATTCGAGGAGAAATCTGCAGATTAATAGGTTTAATTATTTAAATCTTTTATTAATTTAGTCTTTTTATTCCCACTTAGGTTGATATTTTCAAATAAATTCACTAAAAGACAATGTTATAAGCAAATAACTTTAAATTGTCCTTTCTAATATCGAATTTAAACAATTAAAAGCCTTTTTTGTTATTTACATTAATAATTTTCCCGTTGCAACAGTTTTATCGTAATTTTTTGAGAGAAAATAACTGAATTCAGCAATATTAAATATCTTTTGTGGTATTTATATTACTTATCTCATGTTTATTCGATAATTTTCTTAAAATTTAGCCAAGTACCATAAAATGTATTCATTTTGAATTTCCCGGGTTTATAATGCGCACCAAGGGAGTAAACTCGCCGCCCCCACATGTTTCAACCACCGGCATGTTTGTCGAGGCTACTGCCGCCGGCTTTTGCCGCAATCGCAGCAATATTACCGGCAAGGACACACCAAAAATCCTGGCAGGAACATTAAAAAATCAATTTGCTGATTGTTCTGTGCCCCTCTTAAACGTTCAAACACCGTTAATGAAGTATTGAAATGAAAAAAGGTATTTAACATGAGAATATTGGGAAAACTAGTGAAAGACTTGTGAAACACGAGGTAAAATGATAATAAAATGTGCTAAAAATGTGTGAGTGTCGCATTGGATATTTTAATGCAATAAAACGTCACGTGGAATCGTTAAATTCATCAGGAAATTACCAAAAAGTACCAAAATCGTAAAGTATATTACCTTTACTTGAACATTGTGGAGAATGTGAACACTTCTAAGAATCTACTCCAACAAAATGCTCATTTCGAGGAGGTTATTGAAGGTTTTTAAAGTTTTAAAACATATGGATATGTTTTGAACCTCCTGAAACCATCTGAAACCTTCTGAAAATTCCTCAATCATCTGAAACCGCCTTAAAGTCTCTCAAATTAGTGAATCCACCTGAATCCTGAATCCACCCTGAAACCTCCTGAGAACCCTCTGAAAAACCCTTGTGAAACCCTCTAGAACTCTCTGAAACCTCCTACATCTCCCTAGAAACTCCTGCAACCCCCTGAAACTCCCTGAACCCCATTGATACCGCCTGAAACTATTTGGCACTTCCTAAAACTCTCTTAACCCTTTCAAAAATGCATTCTCGACGAAGACACATAAATCCAGCACGTATTATCCAACGCACGACGAGCGAAACGATGCGAATTGATCCGCCTACCGATCTGCCAGGCCATCGGCCTGCGAATCTCCCCCCACTCCATCAATACACCCACCAGCATCACCACCACGTGAAGAAACCGCCGACGGCGGGCACCACGACTGTGGTTGCCCCACTCACGATCCCTTCGTCGGCGTCGTCTGCATCGTTTGTCGTCACCGGCGTGAGTACGCGTGTCGAGCAAGAGTCGCCTAATGACAGTCCCGAGGAGTTCTCCAGACAGACAGACGTCGATACGCCAAGTTTCTCTGAAGATACGTCCTATTCGCAGTACACCGAGGACGTGGATTACTGTGCCTGTGAGGAGATCATCCTCAAACGGTGCGTCAACGCTGTGATGTCCAGCACTGAGGACCTCCTTGCTCAGCAGGCGGCTATTCAGAGTTTGAATCAAGCCTCGCAGAGGTCGAGCCCTATTCAAATAATCGCAGCTGCCACGTCGACGACCTCGGATACGCATATGCCATCCCCGGGGAGGTTTATCGGAAGATTTCAGGTGGTAAAAGTTGAGAGTATTCATCCGTTTCGACGGGGCAGGTGGAAGTGTCACGATTATGTGGATAACTCTGAATACGCTCCGAGAGATGGGTATGAGTTTTTTATGGATCGCTTCGTGAAACGGAAAGAGTTGGAGGACATTAAGAAGAAAATGGAGGATGAAACTTGTAAATCATTTTTATATATTTTTACATATTATTACTTTATAGATTTGTTTTTTAAATTTTACTTACTATTAGACTATTTACTTTTTTACCTTTCTTTGATTCTATGATAACTTCCAATTAGTTAAGTCAGCTTAAAAGTCTGCGGAATCAGACTTACGCTTACTTACATAAGTTTTTTTTAGTTAAGTTGACATATAAGTAATTTTTTGTTAATTTTCTATATACCGGGTGAGTTTTTTAATGTGAAAACTTTAAATATCTCGAGAAATATGCCCTCTACACAAAATTGTAGGTAATCATAAAGTAAAGTGGATGGGATGGTGGTAACTTTGAAATTTTAAATGGCTACCCCTCTTAATGCAGATTCAAATTGTACGACTAAAAATATGTAAGATTTGTTCGAAACACTTTTTTCGCAGTTCCTTCTGTAAGCGGTAAAAATTAATTTTATGAATTTATTTTCCAGGGTAAAAATTGGGTTAAATTATTTTTTGGCTTAGTACACAGTGTATTGTTACATATATACCTGTTAATGGATGCAGTAAATGCTCAAAATGATGCCCGTCGATTTCAGTGCATGTGCAAGTATCCCTCGATTAACGCGGTCTCAAAATAACACGGTTTTGAGCATCGCGGTTATCGGGGAGATCAAAACATTAAATCGCGATAATCAAAAACGTGTTTTTTAACGACCGCGCATATCGAGGGTTAGTTGTACATGTTACCCCCTCCACACCCCTTCCACACACGGCCATGGCCTTGCAGCATTACGGCTCTTCCAACAGTACAGAACACATAGAACACAGTACACATAGAACATATGTGAACATACAGAGAACATTATAGAGAATATATAGAACATATAGAGAACATTAACACAAATTCAAATACTCAAATGATACACAACACAATACATATACAATACATACGCAATGCAATGACACACATAATACAAACATAATACAAAGTAGTACAAAACGCATAATATAATATACAAAAGAATATGACATAACCGTCAGAAAAAGACGCAAAAGAACAGAATTTACCGAGCGCAGACGCGAAGCACAACTCACTGAAACACCAACACCAACCCGCTGCAACACCACACGCCACACTCACACTAAACACCGGCACGTCCCCAACGCCTAGTACAGGCGACACAGGTGAACGTGCTGTTAAAACAATATATACTATGCTCCATTTGTGTCAAACTTTGAAAATTATTTTTGAGCAAACGGCTCAAAACGGCATAAAATCCCGTTAACACAAGTTATTTCTATATA
>JAODAC010012996.1:0-81596 GCA_027575185.1 Mimaenictus wilsoni | reverse complement strand
CACACACACACACACACACACACACACACACACCACACCACACCACACCACACCACACACACACACACACACACACACACACACACACACACACAGATCCTTCTTACCGTGGTCATCCACGCAGTATCTTTAGCCTCACATGGTACACCGTACGCGATTAGAGCTAGGTAGCAACTAACGAAAACGAGGATTTGGCGTTGCATCTTTGGCGTATTGCGAGTAAGGAGGGCAGGAACAAATAGTGCGTCCTCTCACTTGGTGCCCCCGAAATGATTGCTGGGTACCGCGTACCGCCTGACTATATACTCAATGCGCGTTTGACGACGCGTAATTAGTATATCGATAAGTCGAAATTGTTTCAGCGCATAATTAGCAAAGCTACACTTACACCCGACTCTGATTGTTACGTGTCCTTGGTGATACTAATTCTTTAGCTGTGGCTCACGAAAAATGAACACTAGTAGCCTGAACAGAGAATATTTAATATGTAACAAAATTATACAGCACTAAAACCGCGCATGGTAATTTCAAACTGGCAATTACGCTTCGTTCCGTATTTTTAACACATCAAACGAGATTAGCATGGCGTATCAAGGATATTCATATGTTTACGGATGGCCCTAATGCGAGATCGTAGCCAGTAGTTCGGATATGACTTTATTAATTAATTTGACGAAGTTAGCAAGGACTTTGTTGAGGTACTAGGTTCCTTGTTGAATCGATAAGTTAATTTGTCTTCGAATGTGCAAAGTATAACGGAAAGACGTACTAAAACGTTTACTTTTTGAAGGTGAAACTTGTTTTTGTCACTCCAGTTACCTAAGTAGGAGTTTGATTATGTTAAGTTTGTTGAGGATCATCTAGAAATAGGTAAATAAGCTATTTGGGGGACTAGGGGTCTGGATTGGAGCCCGAAACGGCTTGAAGGTACCCTGCGAGGGAACACCATCAGATTTTAATACCTACAAATAAACTAGTTGTTGTTGTTGTTAAAATCTGATGGTATATCAGATACTTGAAGGAATACCATCAAATTTTGTAAACTAGTAATATACTAGAGTTTACCAACTACTAATATACTAGATGGTGTTAAAATCTGATAGTAATTCATGTTGTTTCAGGAACACCATCAAATTTTAATGACTACTCTTGTTTATTAGTAGTTATTAAGATCTGATGCTTTAAGGAACACCATCCACTTTTAACAACTACTAATAAACTACCTGTTGTAAAAATTTGATGGTAAACCCGATATTTTAAGGAACGTAATCATTTTTAACAACTACAAATAAACTAGCTGTTATAGTTAAAACCAGATTGGATATCAGATAGTTTAAGGAATTCCATTAAATTTTACCGACAACTAATAAACCAGTTTTTGTTAAAATTTGTCAAATGTCAAATACCTTAATGCACACCTTACTTACCTTAATGCTTTAAGGAAGACTATTAGATTTTAACAACCACAAATACAATAGCTATTGTTGTTAAAATTTGACGTTATATCAGTAACTTTAAGGAACATCTTAAAATTTAGTAAGAATTAATAAACTAACTGTTGTTGTTTTTAACGTCTGATGGTAAACCATATACTTTTAGAAACTAACTGTTGTTAAAATCTGATGGTATATCAGATATATTCAGATTTTAAGAACTAGTAACAAACAAACTGTAGCTGTTAAAATTTGATTGTATATCAGATTCTTTAAAGAACATGCTCATTAGCTTTATTTAAGGAACACCATCAGATTTTACCAACTACTAATAACCTAGCTGTTTTTGTTAAAATATGATGGTATATTAGATACTTTAAGGAATGTCATCAGATGCTTTAAGGAACATCATCAGTTTAACAACTATAAATAAACTAGTTTTAAAAATCTGATGGTAGATCAAATACTGGAACACCTTCTATTAAACTAGCTGTTCTTGTTAACGTCTGATGGGAAACCATATAATTTTAGGAATTCCATGAGATTTTATGAAATATTAATAAACTTGCTGTTGTTGTTAAAATCTGATGGTATACCAGATAATATAAGGAACACCATCAGATTTTAAGAACTAGAAAAAAAAACTGTAGCTGTTAAAATCTGATGATATATTAAATTGTTTAAAGAACATCATCATTTGCTTTAAGGAACACCGTCAGATTTTACCAACTACTATTAAACTAGGTGTTGCTTCCTTTTAAATCTGATGGTACATCAGATACTTTAAGGAACACCATCAGCTGAACAACTATAAATAAACTAGCTCTTGTTTTTAAAATCTTATGGTACATCAACCTGAGGGAGCACTATCAAATTTTACCAATTGTTGCTGTTGTTGTTGGTTTGAAGGTATATCAGATATGGCATAATCCACACCTAGATGTTTTTAATAATTTAATCACTTGATGGTACCAAGACTTAGGGGACTGAAATTGTATAGATATCTGAACATACAAATAAATTTAACATTTTATATTTATAAAATAGTCATAGGCATTAAATACATGTATATATTTCACATTTCCTAAACAAGTAAAATTTATTGTTAATCAGATTTTCTTAGTCTAGTAGGCTTCCGTCGACGACGTTTTGCTTTGGTGTTTTTCATCGGGGCGAGGATAAACTTCCTCGGAAGGTTGGAATATTGAGAGAGGATATCCATTGTCGGGGAGTAAACCACCTCAGCGGCATCCAGTCCATACATAAAATCCATATGTGCCCAATCTGCGATATACGTCTTGGTCTGGAGATTTGGCAGGAGTTTGTGGAAGCGTTCCACGTCCTGCAACTGAGCAAATGCATCCTTCCCACCGTAGAATGTATGCACCGGCACCTGTACCGCGCTGCAATTGTATTCCGGGGGTTCGCTTTGTTTATATTTCTGCATATTTCCAGCGTATCCATAGTCAAACATCCGAAATTTTCCTGCAATTCCCAAAAAATAGCACAATTAACTAAGATAACATCCTGATAATACCCATATAGGCGCTGTTTAAATTTGACTTGTAAATTGTTGACATAAAATTGCAAATGGTATTTTTATATATTCCATTCGGCCATCCAATGATAACGCATTGAAATTAGTTGAAACATTACGCGATTGCGACTACAACCAATAACTATAAAAGTTAAGCAAATTTATTCCCTACTGATAAGCCTCAAATCGCCTTTTTTAGCAAAAAATACCTGGCGTTGTAATACCAGGTCTTTGTTTTGACAACTAATGCAAATTGATTTTTGACGGATACATATTTTATGTATTCCCACTTTGGGTATTGTAGTCCTCAATATTTGATGACGTGATTCGATACCTGAATTAATTTCTTGTATGTAATGCGCCATTTGCATCATTGATGAGCCGGCTGGGAAGTGACCGTAGATCACCGGCAGCATGGTAGAATTCATCTGGGACGGGTTGTAGCCCATCAGCATGTAGTAAATATTTGAGCAGACGACCTGCGTCGACTCTCTGTCCGAGCACATCATGCCGGTGAACAGACGCAGGAGACTGTTGCTCGGCGCAAAGTTGAATTCCCCTATGAAAAGTTTCAGCGCTGTGAGCTGTAAAATGACGTATAGGTTATGAGACAAGGTCGGAAAGTTGAAGAGTGAAACTTACACCGCCAATCGCTTCAATTGGGGCAAGAACGCGGAACAACAGACTGATGGTATGCTTGTGGAAGGCGATAGGCGCATAGCTGATATGTGCCTGGACTTTTTCATTGTACTCAGGTCGTTCCGAGAGCATCACCCACAAACTTGTGGTACCTTGACTATGTCCTATATGTAAGACTTGCTCTTGCCGAGTTAGATTCAATACATAGTCGATAGTATTGGGTAGGTCATAGACGCCGACCTCGTGCCAGGAGAAATCCCAGAATGCTCTGCGATTATAGACGGGGTGTAGAGCGACGTGTCTTTCAGAGTATTCGTTTCCTCGTGTGTTTAATAACCACACGTCGTAACCCTCATCGGCTAGAAGGTACCCTATTAAGAAACAACATCAGTTTTTTAAGTACAGCTAATAAACTAGCTGAAATAAATCAGATGGTATATCAGCTATTTTAAAGAACACCATCCGATTTAAAAAGTATTAATAATTTAGCTGGTGTTACAGTTTGATGGTACATCAATAACTTTAAGGGACTCCAACAAAATCAGAGAATATATCAAGTACTTTGACGCTCACTATCATATTTTAAAAACAACGAATAAACATACAGCTGTTGTTATTATCTGATGGTACAGCAGATACTTTAAGGTAGACCACCACATTTTAACAACTACTTATAAATTCGTTGTTGTTCTACAAAACTGATGGAATATCATCAATCTTTAAGGAAAACCATCAGAATTAACAACTAATAAACTAGCGAATGTTAAAATCTGATGATACATCACAAACTTTAAGGATCACTATCAGCTTTACAACTACTAATAAAGTAGCGGTAGTTAAAGATGATGGTATATCAGATACTTTATGGAGTACCCTAAGATTTTTTAAGGAACAACATCAGATTTAACAACTACTAATAAATCAGCTGATGATATTAAGCCCTGATGGTATATCAGATACTTTAAGGAACACCATCAGATTACTTGAAGGAACACCATCAAATTTTAACAAGTGATAATAAACTAAATATTGTTAAAAACTGATGGTACATCAGATACTTGCCTAACCCACTTCCAGGTGTTTTAATAATCCAATCACTAGATGACCCCAGTAGACCATGTTGCAGAAGAATAACAGGTCTATCTTTAATCTTCTCGCGTTTACGTCCATAAGGGATGCGGTGGTGTGTCAGAACGTACCCGTCATTAGTAATCACATTGTGTAACTCTACATCGTAGCCGTACTTTCTAATCAACTCCGGCTTAAAATTGAAAATGCATGCATGAAGAGTTGAGGTAAGTTAGTTAATGTTTGACATTTTGAGGGTACCACAAGATAGATCATACCGTTCGGAGGATGGCATCCTCTTCAGGATTCCCGAAATCCAGGCAAGTCGCACGTACGATAAGCACCCCAACGATGGTGCACAAACGAACACTCATCTCGTCGATCTCGATCTAAACAGAACGATAATTATCACCCGTTTTTTTTTTTGAAGACAGTAAAGTGTACTACATATTAATTAAGAGCAATACGTAACCGGTGGAACACTCAACTTTTGATTTCGGTCATTCCATTTCTTTTCGCTCGTTTTCATCCTAGAGTTGCTCACTTTAAGTATCTCTTCGAAAGTCGTTCAAAACGTCGAGTGTCATTCGTAGTCGCCAAATTATTTATACGCGTTTGAATCGTTAATCAATGCATGAATGCGTTCGATTTTTCAATTTTTCAAGTACGATTTTATTATTTTTGTGCCATTTTGCAAAAACTACGCGGTTGCGTTCATCCGAAGACTAAACTCGCGCATTGTCGGCGCTCAACTGAAGAATTCTGCGCAAAGCGAAACTCCAACACACCGAGTAGCACCGCAAGAACAAGAGTGAAACAAGAGTGGATTACACATTTGTGTAATCCACTTGTAATGGCTTAAATTGTATTGCATAATGCCACTTAAATCAACGCTCTTGCAAAGCGGTCAGTGTGGACAGGCAACACTTGCATTTGAACACTCTGATGTCTTCGATTGAAGGTACCATTACTTCAATTGCGTGACGCTGACCTACGTGAGAGTGCTTTTGATTTGTTTTCGTGTCATCGTATGTCGCGGCAGACAAATGCAAACATGCTGGACACTTTTACTTTTTTCGGTCGATTTGAACAAACTCGGTTAAGATTAATCGTAAGTTTCGAAATCTGCTGACTTTGTATGCTCTTAACTTATCCTCGTTAATTAATTAACGATTTAATAACGTCTTACACTTCGAATAATAGATTTTAGTACATGTAGTGACAATTGTTTTACGCTTTCTCTTATTTCATGATTGCAGGTATATCCTTATAGAGTTGGTGTACCTGTAAAGACGTGGTACATCCTAAGAAATCTGGTATATCCTTGAAGACCTAGTATATGCTTAAGGACGGTATACCAGGTCCAGAGACCTGGTATATCTTCAGAATAAGCTCTCTGAAGGTATACCAGCGCTCTAAAAGGTATACCAGTTCATCGAAAATTCGCAAATTAAATAAATTGAGGTATATCAGAGAAGAACAAATAGGCAGCAGGAACAGACCACACTTGTAATCCAACAGTCTGTTATCGATTGAAGGTACCATTGTTTCAATTGCGTGACGCTGACCTACGTGAGAGTGCTTTTGATTTGTTTTCGTGTCATCGTATGCCGCGGATGACAAACACAAACATGCTAGACACTTTTACTTTTTTCGGTCGATTTAAACGAACTCTGTTAAGATCAATCGTAAGTTTCGAAATCTTCCGACTTTGCATGCTCTTAACTTATCCTCGTTAATTAATTAACGATTTAATAACGTGTTACACATCGAATAATAGATTTTAGTATAAGTTGTGACTTACCACTTATGAAAGAATGTCTAGCTTTCTCTGCCATTCGACGATTGCTGGTATATTCTTTGAGTAGGTAGATCCTTAGAGAGCTGGTATATCCATACAGATGTGTTGTATCTTTGAGGAGCAAGAATATCCTTAAGGACCAGGTATAACTTTAGAGAGCTGGTATACGTTTATAGAGCTGGTATATCCCCAGAGAGCACACCATCAAATATTCGCGAATCAAACAAACTGTGAAATATCTGGGAAGAACAAATATAAATATCCAAGACCATAGGTCACGGAACAAACACACTCACCTTGACTTTGTCAATGCCTCACCTCCTTAGTAAACGAGCCTGATTATATTAAATTAAGACAAAGTTGTTTTCGGTAAAGGTAGCACTATAATGAGATAATTTACGAGGCATAAACGATTTAAAACGATTTAAAAAGGTTTAAAAAGATTTACACCACAGATTACCAGAATCTGTGATGTTTGCTTCAAGGTAACGCACGCAGTTCAAGACCTATGATCGGAATCATTTAGAAACTGCACTTGACTGCAGCGAATCGCCGACTGCTACGCATCGAAAACGCGAATTGCAAATTACTGGACAAATCGCTGTCTACGTGCATGCCGCGTCCACTCATTAGAGGTGTAATCGAGCGTGCAGGTATATCTATACTCTGCAGGTACGTGCAAATTCGATCATACATCGGCCTCGGAATTGGGCGAGAATTGCGAACGGAAGTCGGTCATTCCTTCCACGGCATGGCGCCGAATATTACGATTGCGCCGCGTCGGTTCACCTGGCGATATTTAGGCTAGATTTATCCTTGGAATGCAATTAGTGCCACTAATCTGGCGATTTGTGACACTGTGTATTGCACATTGCGACTCTCCATTCAAATTCTCGATCGTAACCTTGATTCTCAGCGTATTGAGTACGTATTTTCCATGCACAAACAAGTGCTTTTCACATTTTCTCATTTTTAATTTTATTTATTTTATTATTTCTTATGCATAATATATTCTAATTATATATTCTAGTAATATATTCTACATAGTTTATTTCTACTTTCGCTGCATATCGCTGTTTATCGAATTTCTGATAAACCATAAACAACTAGCCTATAATTAGCTAATTATTTGGAAAAAGGCATCCATTAGACAATGTTGTCTTCTTATCTAAACATAATAATGGGCTGGAAAGTATTCTTTAAAGTAATTTCACTTCTTTTTAGTCGGCTTAGTTCTTATCTATGGTTGCGCAAGTGTCTTATCAAAATAATGAGTGCAACAAACGAAATTTCAAGCTGGTATTCATTAACATAATTGCAAATTACTAGCTTAACATGTGGTTAATTAAAATTCAATTACAAGAATCCGTTTCGTTGTTCCATTCCATATATTTGCTTAAAATGACTGTTGGGGGTCAGTCCTGTTTCTGTAGCTTTTCGAATGATGAGATTGGTAAAAGGAGAATAAATAGAACCACAGAATGATTCAGTCAAAGCGTTCTGAGGGCATAGTCCTGTATGTCTGTATCTGAAGAGGATGCTAAAATGACCATGTGGTCTGTATTTCTTATGTAAGCTTGATCATCAGCTCGATTAGGTTTGATAAATTATTCCACATATTTTTAGGCGGTTGTAGTAGTTATCTCTATCGCGTCGCACGTGTCCTTATCATTATTTTAGCACGAAAAATGAACATTTATGCTGATAGTCCAGAAACTAGTTACAAAGCATTGTTCAATTCCGTATATATGTATAGAAATCTCAGCATGCTTGTAGTCAACTTAATTGATCTAGTTGATCTAGCACAGGCCAAATCCAACCGAGGAGTTTCCCCGTTAGTTAATCTGACGATACGAAACAAACCTTTTCGTATACCTACTGGAACATTATCAGCTGCAGAACATGGACTGTGTGGATCAGTCCTGAGCCCTGATTGAAGTAGAGAGATTGGCAGAGGGAGTATAGATAGAACCACAGAATGACTCCATTAGAGCGTTCTGAGAACCAGAGTCGGGAAGGCCTGTCTCTGAAGAAGGTGCTAAAGGACCCATGCGGATCTGTAGTTCTTATGTAAACATGACAATGAGCTGGAAAAGGGTATTATAAGTTATTCCAAATACGTTTACGTCGTTGTAGCAGTTATCAATCGTTTCACAAGTGTCCTTATCATTATTTTAGCATAAAAAACGAAAATTCATGCTGATAGTCTAGGAACTGATTACAGAGCATTGCTTGTTCAATTCCATGTATATGTATAGAAATCTCAGCATGCTTGTAGTCAATTTAATTCATCAAGTTGGCCTAGGATAGACCAAATCCACCTGAGGAGTTTCCCTGTTAGTTAATCTGTTGGAAAACTCAAAACAAACCTCTTCCTAAGCTTACTGGAACATACTGAGGTGTGGAACAAGGCCTGTTATGGTCAGTCTTGTTGATGTGACCAGAGTAGGGACATTGGCAAAAGGAGAAGAGATAGAACCACAGAATGATTCCGTCAGAGCGTTCTTTATTGGCCTCGTTGACGTAGGACAGACCAAATGCACCTGAGGAGTTTCCCTGTTAGTTAATCTGTTGGAAAACTGAAAACAAACCTCGTCCTATACCTACTGAAACATACTGAGTTGTAGAACCAGGTCTGTTGTGATCAACCTAGTTGTTGGGATTAGAATAGGGAGGTTGACAAACGAAGAAGAAATAGAACAACATAATGATTCCGTCAGAGCATTCTTAGGGTAGAGTCCTGAAGATCTTTATTTGGAGAGGCTCTTAAACTGACCACATTGATCTGTATCTCTTATGTAAATATGATAATGAGCTTGGTTGTTCCATTACACAAATATGTATAGATATCTCAGTATGATTCTAGCCAACTTTATTGACCTCGTTGACGTAGGACAGACCAAATGCACCTGAGGAGTTTCCCTGTTAGTTAATCTGTTGGAAAACTAAAAACAAACGTCTTCCTATACCTACTGAAACATTCTGAGTTGTAGAACCAGGCCTGTTGTGGTCAACCTTGTTGTTGGGATTAGAATAGGGAGATTGACAAACGGAGAAGAAATAAAAGAACAGAATGATTCCGTCTGAGCATTCCTAGGGCAGAGTCCTGAAGATCTGTATTTGGAGAGGCTGTTAAACTGACCATTACAGAAATGTTCCATTACAGAAATCTGTACAGAAATCTCAGTATAATTCTAGCCAACTTTATTGACCTCGTTGACCTAGGACAGACCAAAGCCACCCCGTTAGAGCGTTCTTAGGGCAGAGTCCTGAATATCTGTATTCGGAGAGGCTATAAAACTGACCACAGGGATCTGTATCTGAAGAGCTGCATCTGAAGAAGATGTTAAAATGATCGGGGAGATCTGTTTTTCTTACATACACAGGATAACGAGCATAAAAATAGTTTAATAGATTATTCCACTTAATTGTAGACGTTTTATACTTATTTATCATTTTCCTTTTTGTATCATCATAATGTTGTTCATTATCAAGTGTCTTATCATAATTTTCAACATAAAAAAACGAAAATTAAAGCAGGTATGGCAGAAAATAATTGCAAAACACTCACTCAACAATTACACCAATTAAAAAGCAATTCCGAAAACCAGTATTGTTTCAAAATTACTTTATACCTTTTTCTATATAACATTTTAATCGTTTGCATTTAATTGTTTACATTTGATTGTAGTTTATCGGTTCTACGACGAACATTTCCATTTTTACACGAATTGATTAAGGCAAGAAGCCTTGAAGTCCATGCTTTGGTTGTTGGCTCGCCGGTTTTAGGTGCAGCGAACGCTAAATTGGTCAAGTTCGTCGTGATTGTATTCAGTATGTTCAAATTTTGGAAGCGTAATATGGCAACAGTATCTATTCGGGACGCAGCGCGGCAATTTCGCTGACATTTCATATTTTCAACATACGCAATGACTTAATGTCTTGCTCTGGTCTTCAACATCCTCTCAAAAAAAGCGCGAATCGTTTAAAATACTAAGTTATTTCAATATGGAAAAGTTAATGACGATTCTTTATGAGTGTCTACTAAAGAAACTTGATTTACAACATGTGTAAAATTTATTGTAAATTCACAAACTTTTCTTTCTGCGAATTTACAAGAAACCCACATGATTTTGTTTTAAATATCAAGTTTATATATTCATAAACAAATTGGCACTTCTATCTTCAATGTGTTTCAACCAACTTCGTACTTTCAGACGTTGTTGAAACTTACTAATTATAAGTTTGTATAAGTATTATAAGTACGTTGCAATGTGCAAACACGTTTTCACATTTTGGCTTAAGACCGTACTAGGAAATTACGAAAATCAACAAGTTATTTGATGTTCATTACGCGAGTACTTAACGAAATTTTAGCAAATAATCGTCATAACGGCATTGAGTATAAATACGAATACATTTTCGTAAAATTATAGGTTTCCGCTTATTTAATCTAGTTTTTTGAGTTTTGTGCCTTAAAATATTCCGTAAAACTCAAGGTTCAGAACATGTTTACGTTAGATTTCATTAAATCACGCTTTGCGACATACAATTTACATAAATAAAGGCAAATAACGTGAAGCATTATTTTGGAATTAAGAGAATAAAACCATGGTTAATCATTTTAAAAATTGATGTTATTATGATGAAATATGCGTTTAAATGCGTCTTTATTCGCAATTATGCTCTTGGATATACATTTCTACGGATATATTTATGGTTGTATAATTTACACCGATCTGAAGTTTACTACAAAATCTAGCAGCAAGAAGTTGTTAGCGTTTCTTATGGGTGGTGAGTTTTTTTTTTTTAATATAGCATCTGTGATTTATATATGTTAATTAGATCACCCACGTCAATATAAATGTGAAAATTTGCGATTTTTAGGATTTTATTAGCGGCCTGTGAAGCCAATCAAAGTTTAGAATTTAACATGGGAATGTCCATAAGGTTATATACAAATGTAATTAACTCAAAAACTAGAAGAGTGTAGCACTCGTAAGTCACACTAAAAATTGCAAGAAAATAACTGACTACAAATATGCAAGTTCGCGATGTCAACGATTTTCGTAGCGGTCTATGGAGCCCGTCAAAGTTTATAATCCAGTTTTTTTGAATCTTATGTCTTAAGATATTCCGTAAAACTCAAAGTTCGAAACATATTTACGTTAGATTTGATTAAATTACCCTTTGCGACATACAATTTACATAAATAAAGGCAAATAACGTGAAGCATTATTTTCGAATTAAGAGAATAAAACCATGGTTAATCATTTTAAAAATTGATGTTATTATGATGAAATATGCGTTTAAATGCGTCTTTATTCGCAATTATGTTCTTGGATATACATTTCTACGGATATATCTATGGTAGTATAATTTACACCAATCTGAAATTTACTACAAAATCTAGCAGCAAGAAGTTGTTAGCGTTTCTTATGGGAGGTGAGTCGCTTTTGAAATTAGCATCTGTGATTTACATATGATAATTAGATCACCCACGTCAATATAAATGTGAAAATTCGCGATTTTTAGGATTTTATTAGCGGCCTGTGGAGCCAATCAGAGTTTAGAAGTTAACATGGGAAAGTCCATAAGGCGATATAAAAATGTAATTAACTCGAAAACTAGTGCTACACTCTGCACTTTAAAGTCATATCAAAAAATTGCAAGGAAATAACTGAATATAATTATGCATGTCCCATACTTTCGCGATTTTCTTGGCGGCCTGAGGACCGGATCAAATTTCCTCAATGTTTATATACGTAAGTGGCTATAAGCGGAACTACTTTCCTAGATAAATTGATAAAAGTGTAGCAATTGAAAATCATACCAAAGGTAGCAAAAAATACCTGAATACAACTACAACTGAAAACAACATAACTAGTTTCATTATTATCTTCTTCTTCTTCGTTTCGAAATATGAACGACTTATTTTGACGAATGTTTCAACCCGAGTCTTGCTTCTGTGATTGTGACGTCCAGTTGTCTCTCCATCTTTGCCTAGGCCTGTCCAATCTCAGGGGATCTTTTCCATTGCCTTCTCCAGTTCCGCACCCATCTTATAATATCTGGTGTGCCACATTTTCCCCGTATTTCGGTTTTTTTTCTTCTATCGGCGAGAGAGTATCCAGCAATTGATCTGAGGGTCCTCATCTCTTCGATTCTGAGTATATAAGAATCTGGGTATGTAAGATCCCACGCAGGCTTTGTAAATTCTCGTCTTGCTGTCAGTTGTTATGTTCTTGTTTCTCGAAACCGGGTTTCGCAGTGCTTCTGATATCCGGGCTGCTATCGTTAGCTGCGTGAAATTCTAAACTTTGATTGGCTAATCACAGGTGCTACACTCGGAAACTCACCTCCCATAACATACGCTAACAAATTCTTATAGATTGTTTTTGTAATTAACTTCAGAGCGGTCTAATTTATTTAAAACAATTGTTTTTGTTTAATTTTTGCACCTGAATAATGATGTTATGCACTGGCTAATTGACCATTCAATGTTAATTTCGAAATAAAAATGGTTAAATCGATTAATTGCCAATGAGAATATAAATCTCGATTGTTTCATTCCAAAAATGTGGGGAAATTTCCAGTAAAACCCGCATTAGTAAAACATGCATTAATTAATTGCCATTGTTTTATTTAAATTACGGCAGTCCATTGTAAAAGACCATATTAAAGACTCCATTGTTTTTGACCATTAGTAATAATTAATGTGTACTACAAAGCATTTGTAATGCGATTTTGTAAAAAAAACTGAAAACATTTTATTCTTTGCTTAGGCTGATCATACGTGTGATTGTGTCGTCGTACACCAGTTTTCGGGCGCTAATACCAAATGTGAAGTCAGCATGGCCAAGAACCCGATTTTCTGAGGAAGCAGCGAATCCATTTGGTAGGCTCTCATTCAAACTTAGCACATCCAAAGTGTCTACAAACCGATCTAAACGACTATAGTACGCGTAAACCGGCACAGTAACTGCTGAAAGATTGTATTCTACTCTGGCTTCGAAAAAGTTGGTCTGGTAACGACCAAATGCACCTGAGGAGTTCCCTTGTCAGTATCCCGCTTAAGGAACTCGAAATAAATCTGCTGGTATACTTACATGAACGCACCGACTGTGTATAGTGAATTAAAGTCTTAGTAGAACAACCAGATGGGTTGTGGAGCAAGATTTGTTGTTGGGCCTCTCTGTCTTGTTGTTCAGGATTGGAATCAGCAAAAGGGGAATAGATAGAACCACAGAATGCTTCCGTCAGGGAGTTTAGAGGACACGCTGCTGCTAGGTACGTCAACAATCTTGAGTCATGAATGATACTAAAGTAGCCTATAAACTGAGTCACACTAGAGACCTGAAATTTTCGGTGTTAAAAGTGACTCTGCGGATGTTTTACCAGAAAGTTACCAGGAAGAACCTCTCGGGATACGTGAGTATCTGAGCTGGTATGTTGGTCAGATGACAGAGGAACGTTGCTGGCGCGTAGCTAAAGTGCGCTTTGATTTTTCTATTATGTTCAGGGAGTGTCGATGCCATTACGTAGAATTGTGTAGCACCCTCAGACATTCCAACGTGGAAGACCTGTGGTGAGCCTGTAACATTCAACACGTAGTCGATAACAGCTGGTAGGTCATAGACGCCCATTTCGTGCCAAGAAAAATCCCAAAAGGTGCGATCTAACCAACTTCGGGGGTTTAAGGTTGTGTGATTCGTTGAGTACTCGTTACCACGGTTGTTTATTAGCCAGGTGTCGAAGCCATTGTCAGGTAGGAGGTACCCTATGAATTTGTTTGGATTATGCACAAAACCAAGAACAGGAACAAGACGATATTAAAGAAATATAATTAGATATTATAAAGAAACCTACCTAATGATCGATGGTCACCCAAGGCAATAAAATCAAAGGAGGACCCACACATGGAGTGTTGTAGCAGTACCGGGAGTCCCTGTCTTGGAACAGATTGATTCCTAGGACCAGGGCCAGTTATGCGATGCAGTTCTAGGATATAACCATCTTTTGTGGTGACCCAATGGATTTCGTTAGGGTACCCTGCGTCGGTCAACAGCCGGGGCTGCAAATTGCATAAATAGATCCTGGCCATAGTCCTGGTAAAATGTGGTCAGTTTACTCACAGTTGTAAGGCGGGCACTTTGACCAAGTACGAGTAGTGGGAGTAAACCGAGCCATACCACCACAGTTTCTATGACGTTGATCTTCGCGTTTCGTACCATTGTCCATCGGTGAATAAACGAGTACCACTCTGTGAATGCATTTAAATATTCCACCCGCAGCAATTTATTGAGGTCATTTTCGTGATAAATTATGTTATAACTATGCGTATTTTAAGCAGCTATTGTATTCTTTTTAAATTGCTTTTCTTTGCCTTAGTTTATTGCGCTTGCACTTTATTATCAACAATGCAAATTGAAAAAGCGGGTTATGCAAATTTGTTTAGATTAATTAAGTGCTCTTAATAGTTTGCTGCGGTCCTTGGCGATTATTTTTTTGCTTGCACTGCGACAATTTTTGCAAAAATCTTCTTAGAAATTTTTGAAAAAAATATTTTATGAAATGTTGTGATGTTTATAAAAATGGGAAATAGTTTTTCAATGACTCACGAGAGTCTTATATCTCATAAAAGTACCTAGACTTTTTTCTAGGAAACTTTTTCGACTATATTGACTTGAAAGTGAAAGGATC
Source organism: Mimaenictus wilsoni (assembly GCA_027575185.1). Taxonomy (NCBI): domain Eukaryota; kingdom Metazoa; phylum Arthropoda; class Insecta; order Coleoptera; family Staphylinidae; genus Mimaenictus; species Mimaenictus wilsoni. The sequence continues at coordinate 66,415 of JAODAC010012996.1, read as the reverse complement.
GAGACCCAACAAGAGGGTTTTCACCCTTAAGTTACTTCCAGTTTTCAGTCACAGATGGCATGTGTTGTATTAGTTAAGGATATCTTCCGAATAAAAAACGAATAAGTAGCATGTCTTTATCTGTTTCACTCGTTATTTTTTAATAGGTTGTATTCATTCAATGTGCATTAATTTCATGGTTACTTTTCTTTATTTTTGTTGTAACTTGTGGATAATTTCTTTCTGCAATAAAATATTAAATGAAGATTTGTTTGTTTGAAGTGATTGAAATGCATGAATGTTTCAGACGAATTTTTTGTCTCAAAAACTTTTTCACTGTTTTAAACAAGCAGTTTCACCCACCAATCGTTGGAATATCAACGAAAGCAAAATGTGGACGAAAGCGTGTCCCTCATCGCGAAAACAATTTTCTTAATCGCGTGCAATAAGCGTAAAACGCTAGTAGCGTATTGGAAATAAAAAAGGCGTCAAACCGGTGCTGTTGAAATCGTTTGGGAGGATTAGGGGAGTTTAGAGAGTTTTTGGGTGATTGGGGGTATGTGGGGTTTGGGAATTTTTTTGATGTCTCGAGGGTTTGGGCGGTTTGGGGTTTGTGGGATTTGTGGGGTTTATGGGGTTTGTGGGGTTCTGATCTTGGGGGGGGGGGTCAGGGGGTTGTAGGGGTTCGCGGTTGAATACCTTCTGGTGTTTGGGGGGGTTTCGTAGAGGTCAGGGATTTGTAAGGATTGACGGGTTTCGAGGTTTTGGGGTTTGTGGGGTTGGTTTGTGAGGATTGACGGGTTATGAGGTTTTTAGGATTTCTGGAGTTTAGTAGGTTTCAAGGGACTCGTGGGTTTCGAAGGTTTGAGGGGCGTAGAGTCTTTGGAAGATTTACGGGGTTTGGGCGGGGGTTTGAGGTTTGAGGGCGTCTTATAGGATTTTTGATAGTTGCTGAATTTATGGGTTTCGGGTGATTTGCGAAGATTGAGAGGTTGAGAGATTTCGGGGATTCGGTTTTTTGTGGGTTTGTGTAGTTTCTAGAGTTTGTGGGGTTCGGATCTTTTTGGGGGTTCTGAGGGTTGTATGCTTTCTGGTGTTTGGGGGGTTTTGGCGAGTTTTGGGGATTTGTGAGGATTACGGGGTTTGTGAGGTTTGTGGGTATGTGAAGAATGAGGTGTTATGGGGTTAATAGGACTTCTGGAATTTCTGGGGTTTAGTAAGTTTCAGGGATTTCGGAGGTTTATAAGGTTTGGGCGGTGTGGAGTCTGTGGAATTTTCGGGCTCTGGGGTTTTAGTGCGTTTTATAGTTTTTGCGGTAGTTGAAGAGTTTGGGGTTTCAGGGATTTGTGAGGATTGAGTGGTTTTGAAGTTTGAGTGTTTATGGAGTTAGTGGGGTTTGTGGGGTTTGAGGTTTTTTTGGGGTTTCAGTGGTTTGGTTAGTTTCAGCGTTTCGGGGATTTTAAAGCTTTGGGTGATTGTGGGGTTTGAAGAGTTTGAGGAATTTGTTGGAGATGGGGTGTTTGTGGGTGGTGGGGTATTTGTGGGGTGTGAGTGATCTGGGAGGTCTGGAAGGTTTGGGAAGGTTCGAAAAGTGAACGAAACAAAAGGATTAAAGCACGACATCGCGATGCGAGCAAAGTGCACGACATCTTTTCTTTTTATTCGCACACATTACCATCGACGAGTTTTCGAAAAAATTCCGACGCAAATCCGTACTTATTAAAGGCGGCAGCTCAATAATGCCTTGATTGCGTCGCATTGTTCGACGGCGCATCGAAGGCGCGCCGTCATTGACATTAACGTCGACAGCGCGCAAAAAAGGGGCACGCCGAACAATTGTTATTGTTATTCGAGTGACGGGCCAGTCGGGGTCGGGGGTAGCGGCATATGCCTCTATCAACATCCATCCGTCGTGTAACTACGTACATCGTTGGGGTTGAAAAAGATGAGAAAAGCACGAAAGGCGTAGTTGCAATAAAAAAAGTTTGCTAGCAAAAGGGAGGAAAACGCTTAATGCACTTTGCGACCGACCCCTGAATGGAAATATCGTTGTTGCTCACTGCAACAATTGCACTTGCATTTATCTATGCATTCATTTATTACCTTCAACGTTTTTTGTGCGCCGTTTTTGTGTGTATATCCGCCCGACTGTTGCAGCTATTTGCAACCGACTGGAGCTAAGTAATTATGTGGTAGTCATGAATGAGCGAGAGTGAATTTTTTTCTTGCATCCTGCTATCATGGTAATTATTTTCTCTTCGAGCTTCCTATTCATGCTCGCGAACAACGATGACATGCAGAGCATCCTCGGATGTAAATTAATTTTCGAGCATAATGTAGGCGGCGCTCTTCATCGAAATAACAATTCGTGGAAGACGAGTGAGCAGTGGGGTTGCAGCAGGGTGTGTAGGTATTGCAGACGCGCGCGCGTCTAGCGAAAGGGAATTTGCCCTCTTCTGTTCCACATTTTCCGAACGTCCTGTGCGCGCATTTACTTAGCGCCCGACGATACAGGCCTCATACTTGTCTTCTTCGCTTTCCGGGCGTACGCACGAAAGTAGAGGGTGGGCAGGGGGTTGACTGGTGGTAGGGGTTGTGCTGCCTTCCTTCGTGGGTATTCGCCTTCCGCGCTCGCCGTCCTACGACTATTAGACCCTTACAATAGACAATCAATAGGCCCCTTGCTATCAATCAAGACGGATTGGCATGCACCAAATTAACGAAAACGATCCCCTTTTGGTCCTGGTATGGCTAAATTAAAACCACGCCTGTTTCGCCGCCGCCAGCCGTCTCCATCAACGTGCCTGTGCAACCCCCCTGGAGCGCGTATACCTCCCGGAAACTTAAACTTGTGTTAATGCTCGCGACTGCATCAATCCGCCGCCTCCGCGATTGATTTATAACTGCGGCGCACAGTGGTTCAAAGCGACTGATATCAGTCAAAAACATTTGCAATTAAACCTGGCAAAGTCGATATCCCTACAAAAATAATCAGGAAAATGCTTGTTACATGTGAAAGTTCATGCATTAAGGAACAATTTGATATATGTGACACTCGCTACACATATTGAGTAAGGTAGAAAAACCCTTAATGAAGATGAAAACGAAGTATACAAACCAATGAGTGCAACAATGTTTTCATATATACATCTGGAAAAATCGAAATTCCCATAAAAAAATCAAGAAAATGGAACACTTCTATATATTTGGCAGATACCACATAGACCGAATAAGGGAGGAAAACGCTTATTGAAATTGAAGTTTACAAACTAATGAGTGAAATAATGTTTTTTTTTATTAATCTGTCAAAATCCAAAGTCTCTCAAAAATAGACAGGAAAATGTTTGTATTATATGAAAGTACAAGAAATAAGGAACAATTTGATATATATGGCATCAACCCCATAGAACGGATAAGAGAGAAAAACCCTTATTGAAGATGAAAACGAAGTATACAAACCAATGAGTAGTGCAACAATGTTTTCATTTATAAATCTGGAAAAATCGTAATTCCCATAAAAATAACCAGGAAAATGTTTATAATATATAAAAGTACATGAAACAAGGCACATTGTTATATATTTGGTAGCTATCTCATAGATCGAATAAGGGAGGAAAGCCCTTATTGAAGATGAAAACGAAGTATACAAACCAATGAGTAGTGCAACAATGTTTTCACGTATAAATCTGGGAAAATCGAAATTCCCATAAAAATAATCAGGAAAATGTTAATAATATATAAAAGTACATGAAACAAGGAACACTTTCATATTTTTGGCAGCTACCACATAGGTCGAATCACGGGAGAAAAACCCTTATTGTAATTGAAAACGAAGTATACAAACCAATGAGTGAAACAATGTTTTTTTATAAATCTGTCAAAATTCAAAGTCCCTCAACAATAATCAGGAAAATGTTTATATTATATGAAAGTATATAAAATAAGGAACAATTTGATATATGTGGCATCAACCCTATAGAACGGATAAGAGAGAAAAACCCTCATTGAAGATGAAAACGAAGTATACAAACCAATGAGTGCAACAATGCTTTCATTTTTAAATCTGGGGAAATCGAAATTCTCATAAAAATAGTCAGGAAAATATTTATACCATATAAAAGTACATGAAACAAGGGACACTTTTATGTATTTTGCAGTTACCACATAGATCGAATAAGGGAGGAAAATCCTTATTGAAATTGAAAACGAAGTATACAAACCAATGAGTGAAATAATGTTTTTTTATAAATCTGTCAAAATCCAAAGTCCCTCAAAAATAATCAGGCAAATGTTCATATTATATGAAAGTACATGAAATAAGGATCAATTTAATGTATATAGAGCATCAACTCCATACATCGGATAAGGGAGAAAAACCCTATTGAAATGAAATGATTTCATAAAATGTCTTTTCAAACGTCTTAATTGAAAAATTTATCAAAAACGGATAGCGATAATTTTCATATTATATTAAAGTTGAAGAGTGGGACAGTAAAAGAGGCCTATCGCTCTTCGTCGTTGATGGATTAAATATCCGCATATTCCTACGAACAGTTTCAACGGTTTTGTCTTCCACTTTCCCTCCAGTTTTTGTGCATCGGCACCCGGTTTGACAGTGTAAAGTCTTGATAGGTGGTAAACTCCACACAGCCAAACCCATCCTAGAGAAATAAAAAACCACGAAAATTATTATTTATTGCATTCACTATCGTCTCGAAGTTTGCAAACCCAACTGGACGAAACTCTGCTTAGCACACCCGCCCCTGACGGTAAATGTGCGAGTTTCCCGGTCGCGTTTTAATAAGAATTCTCCCGGATTCCGATAATAAATCCGCTGGATGTGTGTGCACATGCCTGTGTGTAGCGCACATAAAATTTTTAATAAAACAAGCGTAATTCTTAAACATCGCAGCAGCGACCTTAGGGTCGGTAGGCACGCTTCCGGTTCACTCCACATGATGTTCTCCGTTTTGCTTGTGAGAAGTGGGCTCCATAATTTTTGTTTCTAATATTTGCGACGCCACACATTGGGGCGATTTTCAGTAAATGGCGTCAAATTGTCAGAGCGCCGCGTGGGCGCTAAAAATTACGTATTTTTCGTGTGTTTATCCTGATTTTTTTCTATAATAAGAATAATATTATCGGAATAAATGATAAACTATTAGATAAGTTAACTCTTCCACATTAATAGTCAGTTGTTAGACTTTAAAATATTCATTTTTTTTTCAGGGAATTATCAGGGTTCGACTTTACCCTTTACTGGTGATATGAAACAGTAATATGTATATAACCAATCTTATGTCAGCATATTCGATATTTTATAATGTATTAAACGGTGTATGGATTGTTAATATCTTGGTTGTGGAGGGCCCTTTTCTGGGGGTGTATAGACGAAAGCGCAGTGGTCTGGAATTTCAAGGTGCGCGCCTCTCACGTCGAGTCGTTGCTCGTATATGGACGTTTTACATATGGTCCACTGCGCGCTCCTATATACACCCGCTAAAAAGGGCTGTACACAAGTAACATACCTATAATCTCTATATCGTTTAATAGATTTTGAAATAGGGAATATGCTGATGTATGACTAGTTGAATACATTTAGCTCTTTCATATCACCAGCAAATGGAAGTCTATCGTTAATAACTATGCGTAATAAAATACAATTTGAAATTCTATTATATTATTATCAGTCAAGAGGTAAGTTATTCAACGATGTATCATTCATTCCGATAGCATTATTCCAAATATGTTAAAATTAACGATAAAAGCACGCGAAATGTGTGTAGTCCAGTGCTTACGCAGCGTTGCGTTGATTTATGACGTATTTTCTGGAAATCACCCAACTATGCGGCGCAATGCTGAAATTAAATATTAAGGTAGATCCCGTTTTTTCAGGTGTGTTATAAACACTTTGCTGGGAAAATGTCCCCACACGACACACGATGCATTCTGTGCATATTTACATCCTTCCTGATCCTTACAAACTGTTTTTGTGCAATTTTTTTTTGGCTTTTTCTACGCGCAAATATGTATACATTTTTTAAAATAAGAAAAATTGAATGGAAACATTGTAGGGTTAAAATCGGGCATTAGATTTTTAAATGTCACGTAAAAAAGGAGTTACGCGATGGTAGACAAGCTTTAAAACCTTTTTCTTGCGCTTGTATTATCCGTACGGAGCCCTAAAAACGTTTTCACTTCTTGCCGTCATGTTTTGAATGTTAAAGTTTCGGGTATCCGGACGGTTGATGTCAGACGCAAAAATTAATGGACATATTTAGTCTTAATACCGACGCTGATGCCCCTTTTTTTGTTCGTGCGCTTCTGCGATATGATGAAATATTGCACTTATAGTTCGTGGAATGAAGTTGGACGTCGCGTCGGTTAATATCTGTGGCATGGGAGGACGGGGGTGAGTTTGGTTGCGTTGTGGAGTTGCTTCTGTTACGATTTGCGAGAATGTAAATCGTGGCGTAAGAACATGTAGACTATGGTCGTGTAAGACGTTCCGCCGTAGTGCCTTCCTCGCGAGACTCACCAACTTCGCACATTCCGATGTACAAAACCCCCTGACCGATGCAACAACAACCCTCGTCGTATTCGCGCGATTACGAGTTACGATTAAAAGCGTTTTGCCACAGCCGGCCCCGTGTGGGTCTTTGGGGGGAGGTATCGTTGAGCAATGCAAGCAATGCCCGGCGGATGGGGTTGAGGAGGCGGCGTGGCGTGTCTGTCGAGAGACCCGTCTCATCAACGCGAAGGGTAGGTACGGGTTGGAGCTTATGCACTACTGCATTTCGTGCGGTGCGTGGGCTGGATATGAATGAAATGCAACTCGTCGTCGCAGGCGTGTTTGTGCGATGGAACGTTGCCTAGGTTTGGGATGCGAATGTGAATGTATAAATGTGAATGTCGATCTTCCAATATTACCGCCACCCCCTACCCCTCTACACCCTTCTGCCGTGGCCCCCTCCTGCTCCTCTCCCGCCAAACCGACCGCGGCCGTCGAGTAGTGCTTAGGGGATGTCTTGCGATTTGCATTTACAGATTAATAATGCGATCCGCAGGGAAAAAAATGAGATCACACTGCTGCTGGATGCACTGACATGTTCTCGGCGTACAGAAATGCGCAAAAAAATTAATTGCATCACAACGCGGAGCTATAATAGGATGGCCGGATGGTTCAAAATCGGTTTGCTTATACACCCGACGAGTTTTCACCACTTAAAAGTGAGAATGTGTTTATATGCGAATGTATGTGTTTGTGAGTGTATGTGTATATATCTGCATATATGTACATATGCTTATGTATGTGTATATATATATGTGTATGTATGTGTACGTGTACTCATCATGTGTATATCTATATGTGTGCATGTGTATGTGTACGTATGTGTGTATATGCATAGATTTGTGTGCACATACTCGGGAGGCTTTTTACCGAAAAACCACGCGGCACTCAAGTGCTATTTTCTTTGCCCTCGTTGGCGTCTTTGTGTGGCCCGTTTTTTGAAGGGCGCGCGCATCCGATGTGGAAAGTCGGGCTCTCGAAAAGTCTCGACTTACATGCCGCCTTCCGCCTCCTGGCGGGTATAAATGATTGATGTATGCGCCAAATTGATTTTGCATTTAGTGCGCCCGGCGCGCCGCGCCGAATGACGAACATAGTTGTTCGCATTGGCGCAAGTCGTGCTGAAAAAGTTTCATAATGCAAGGCGATGGCAGCGAATCACGGTCGCTACAATCCTTGCTGGGCAAGACGCACTTCATTTATTTATGCCGGAAAATCACACTATTCACACCATCGATGGGCATTTTTATGCCCTTTTTGACTGTGAAAATCCATCAGCAATTCCTCCCCGTCTTTTTCTCACGACCCTGAATCCTGTCGTTCTGTCGACCCGCTCGTTTTTTTAACTTGCGTCGTTCGTTTTTTTTTTCTGGGTTAGTCGAGCGCATAGGAAACTTTTGTTTAACACGTAGTTACGCGTGAAACATATGACTGATACGTGCGCTGCATGAAAGTTCGATGAAAAATCTGATTTGCACACAGTGGGCGCAGGGCGGCAGCCTGAAGGGCCTCAGGCGACAACTTCCGGATCATCTAATACAAGGGTTAAATCTGGCGTTAACCTTCGGCCATTCGTCAGGGGCGTAAAACATATTCGCACATATTTCAAACTGACTGTACAAGCCATGGCGTGCCATGGCGTCGTGCCGAGGCGCGGCCGGCGAAACTTTACGTTCATCAAACCGCCGTCCTTTTCCCGGGAAAATGAGCCGCATTTCGTCCCGCCAGTTGAATGACTACTTTTCCGCTGGAGTGCTCGTAACGCCTTGAGACCACGCTATGATCTTCATGTTATGTCGTTGTGCGAAATGGTTTCGGTACACAGGACGTAAAAACGTCTAATACGGCCGCAAAACCGCGTTTCATTGTCTTCGAAGTTGGGCGGCGGTCAGTGGCGGCCGGAATTGGTTGCGTTTCCACGGCAGCGTGCCGACGAACGCTTCGTCGACCACCTACGGGCAAAGGGTGTGTATTATTGTTGAAATAAGGACGGCCGCAGTAAGTGGTCAGTGATGAATGCTCGCGCCGTGTGCGGCTGCCGCCGTGCAGACCACCCCCATTCCTTCTGTCTCTCCCTGGTCGTCTCTACCGGCTTCCGGCTGACGTACATTGGTTTGAAGGGACTGAAATCGGCCAAAAACACGAGTGAACGTGATTCTGCCAAACGCGCCCTCGATTTACTCATTTTGAGTTGGAATTTACAACTTTTTTTTAATATATTAAATATGAAACTATCTGGATGAAATAAACGACAAACTATTTCACAACTATTTTACTTTAATATACTATGAAAACTAACTGAATCCGTTCATAATAAGCCCTTCAATTATGGCGTTTTTCAAGGCATTACATGAAAACTATGTTTCATACTTCAATTAGGGTTTTCACCCTTTTATGTATCTGAGTTGCCATACATATCAAATTATTCCTTATTTTATGTACATTGATATGGTATAATCATTTTCATGGTTATTTTTGTGGGAATTTCGAGTTTATCAGATTTGTATATGAAAGCTGGATTTCACTAATTGGTTTCTATACTGCTTTCAAATTTAATAGAGTTTTTTCTCTATTATCCGATTGGTGGACATCCTGCCACATATATCAAATTGTTCCTTGTTTTATGTACTTTCATATGGTGTAAGCAGTTTCAAGATTATTTTTGTGGGAATTTCGATTTTGCCAGATTTATTAACGAAAGCATTGTTTCACGGTTTTCATAAAATATTTTTTAAAACGTCACAATTAAAGGACTTATCAAGAGCGCATTGAGATAATTTGCATATCAAATTAAAATAATAGAGTTGAGCTACAGTTTGCCACTTGTTTGATCTTTATAGCTTAATATTTACTATACTTAAAATACCTTTGAAATTACCCCTAAAAATGAGCAAATGTTCGCACGTTCGCGAATGTTTTTGGCCGATTTCAATCTCTCGAAACGACTGTGCGTTGCCGTCGGCTGCAGGGCACGTCCACATGTCGACGCCGTGCAAGGGCATCCTCCCTCATTTCCTAAGTCGTCCACGACCTGCTCTCGAAGCAGAAGACTGGCGATGTGCCATCGTGGGGGTGGGGCTGACCACAAACGGCACTCGTCACTTTCTTCACGCTCCGAAGGGTGGTTACACTTACATACACACAACTTGTTCGTCTGTCCCCAATTTACGACCATCGATTGATTCCACCGTTTCATAATCGCTTCCTTGTTTCAGTCAGGAATGATTGCCTCTTAAAGTATCTAGGGGCGAGTTTTGAGAACGATAAAAGATTCATTGACTTGCAAATTCAGTGTTTAGTTAAAGTCTTTTTTTCTTCTTCTTCGAACGTCTGGCCCAATTAAAGTGCTGATGCCTTGGAACCCGCTGGTTGTAAAGATGCACAAACCTTTAATTACTCGCCCTCGAGAAGCCTGCAACACTTCCTGGCGTCGACCTCGGCTAATGGCATTAGCAGAGTGCGGGATGCAAGTCGAAATTGGTTCTGTTGCGCCAACACGCACCAAACGCCTTCGAGTCTACTCGTTCCGGAGCATCAGCGCGCAGCTAAGATTATTACCAAATGGGGGACGCTTGAGTGGTGCGGCAGGCGGCGTTATGACTTACCCCCCGGTTAGCCGGGCGATGACGTACGATTACTTTCCGTCTCTAGGAGCTCCCTAGCTCCTGGAGACAGAGGCCCTGGAGAGGCGTAGCAGTCCCGGTGACCTGGGCATAGTTTTAATTCGTTTTATTTGCGTCCCTGTGTAACTTGTCGTCTCGGTGGAAGAAGCACGAGACTCGAGCACGGAAAGATTTGCTCGGTGAGGAAGGTGAGTGCAGGCCATTGTCGTAATGGTTTTCCAATAATTAAATCGCAGATCGGAGGACGATCGTTGAGACAATGGCCCTCGATCTGGACGCGCCAGACGGACGGATGGCAGATAAGTCATAGGTAATTTCCGTTCAATTCGATTTCGCGTAGCGGAAAGAAATCGAAAGTTACTGATAACATCTCACGACTAGGACTCGTAAATTTTGCGTTGCAAACGAAAAAAGCGAGCAAAGCACTACGTTCTCGGACAGAGCGGAGCGTGGACCCGGAGCAGTTCCGGGTTATACCGATGTCCCTTACGCACAGATCCCTGCTGTGCACGAAACGCAAAACGTAGTGTAGGTGGGCAAGGGGGTGCGTGCGTTGGTGCGTTTCAGACGTGGCAGGGGCCTCTATTTATTAAAGCCCAACACTAGGAAATGGCATCGAGAAAGGGTGATTATATGACTTTGACTGTATGAATAGGAGAAATGTGGGAAAGGGGGACCCACCGCGTAGGAGACCTAAATATATTATTTCATTTTACTGACAGTGCGTCGAAGAGCTTCTCGAAGAGGAGGCAAGCAGGCAGACAGATAGATGTTCCCAGCTCGGTTCGGCTTCGGTACAAGACGACGCAAATGCCTATACATTCGAAACGAAAACGAATTTTCCAGCGAAGGGCGCGCGTATAAAGCCTTGCCCAAGTGGCGCAGAGTATTAGTGGATGCGAGACGCGCGTCTACCGCCGCCGACGCACTAAAGACGAATTTAAGGCCTCCGAAAAGGGAACCGATGCACAAAAGAATTTATTAACTATTTTATTCAAACTCAAACGGAGCGGCATGCCGGCGTTGAGCGCAAATGTACATCACCCCTGAATGGCGTCGTAGGCGGTTGGCGGCGGGCGGAGGCGCAAAGAGGGAAAGTTTTAAGCTGGTAAAAGAGTAATTTGCAAATTTTATATCTTATCTATTCCATATTTATGTGCGATGCGTCGACACTGACGACGATTTCAGCTGTCTTCAAATCATGCAAAGTTATTTTAGGCTATCCTCTCTCCCACCACCCCATCATAAACTTTCTCAGAACGTGGGGTATTGTCACACTTTATTATTTGGTTCACTTTTATCTTCTTTCAAAATTGTGTTTGGATGATTATTAGGGACCATGGGACTATGGTGATGTCACATCTGTAGATGTGTTTATTGAACCTTAAAAGTAGCGTAATCACTTCTGTTCTGTCTGAGCAGCTTCCCACATGCTGTACATGCTATTTTATGATAGTGGTGGCAATTTTACAACTATGAAGGTGTTTTTTAAGTCATCAGTTATTCGTAAGAGTTCCTGAGGACCTCCCCACAGGCTGCTTGTCCTTAAATTTAAAGCAGTTGTGAAATCGTTCAAAATTGTGTTTGAAACATTATTAGGAAGAAATACTTTCAATAGTTAGTTACACGTACGTTGAACCATGGGACTATGGTGATGTCACATCTGAAGATGTGTTTATTGAACCTTAGTGGCATAACTACTTCTGTTCTGTCTGAGGAGCTTCGCACATGCTGTACATGCTACTTTATGATAGTGGTGGCAATTTTACAACTCTGAAGGTGTTTCTTAAGTCATCAGTTATTCGTAATGAGTCCTATCTTTCCTGAGGACCTCACCACAGGCTGCTTGTCCTCAAATTTAAAGCAGTTGTGAAATCGTTCAAAATTGTGTTCGAAGCATTATTAGGGAGAAATACTTTCAATAGTTAGTTATTCATACGTTGAACCATGGAACTATGGTGATGTCACATCTGTAGATGTGTTTATTGAACCTTAGTGGCATAACTACTTCTGTTCTGTCTGAGGAGCTTCGCACATGCTGTACATGCTACTTTATGATAGTGGTGGCAATTTTACAACTCTGAAGGTGTTTCTTAAGTCATCAGTTATTCGTAATGAGTCCTATCTTTCCTGAGGACCCCCCACAGGCTGCTTGTCCTTAAATTTAAAGCAGTAGAGAAAACTTTCAAAATTGTATACGAAGATTATCAGGGAGAATAGTCTGTGCGCGCGTTTCTTGAGTCATCAGAGTCTCGTAATGAGTCCTATCCTCTCTGGGGAGCTTACCACAGACTGGTTATGTTTAAATGTATAGCCGTGGATCTCCTCATTGTTGTCTTAAACATGAAATAGGCATATTTCTCTATTGTAACATTTCCCTGTGGTGATTCTTCATCTGTGGAGCACTTTTTTGAGACATCGAAGTCCTATAATGCACCATATTCTGATTTAGAAACTTACAAAATGCAAATCGTTGTTTTTTCTTCCTGTCAATTTCTAACTAAATTTCTGAGCTCTAAAAGATCAGATGAATGTGGCTTGTTTACTTTCGGTGCGTAACTGGAAGCGCGCCGTACTAGACATACGGTTCGAATGCGGTCGGGGACATTGCCATTTTCTATTTATAATTTTAATTTATATAATTCCAGTTTTAATGTCTTCAATTGCTTAGAAATATGCATCTAGAAATTTCACTACAGTCATTCAAAATGACAAAATGAAGGCCGTAGTGTAAGTGAGTAACAATTAACGGAGACTTTAATGTTGCTAGGTTAATGATGAAAAATAGAACGGCGTTGTACTGAGAAAAAAAGTTGGAAACCGCTGACTTAGACGATTAATTATCGGGTGAACTTCATTATTTTCCGTAATTGCGCCAACAATGCAACTGCGAAAGAAGTGCACGAGCGTAGGGCGCTACGACGCCGGCGAATTAATTACGTGTGAACAATTCGCTCGGCAACATTCTCGCTTCTTCGTGCGTACTGTTTTCTTGTTGTCGTGTATTTTTTTTCTCTTCTATTTGTGCATCGCGAGCAGCAAGCGGCGGGCAAAAAAGAAGCGCGCTGCACATGCCATGAATGGCCACACTTCGAGCACGAGCACAAGCGCACCGAGCGGATGCGAAATAAAGAAAATTACTTGACTGCAGGACTGCAGGTCTGCGGGGGACTGGAAGCGTCGCAACAATGACGCACTGCTGACGCGTTCGCGACGCTTGGCAGGCGGCAGATGAACTGCCGGCGCAATAAACAACGGCTAAATGTCGCGAGTAATACGCTCGAATGTCCGAAATGCAGCGTACGCCCAATAAAAGCACGAAAATATGACAGCGAACGGGGTAGATGGTGGCGGTGGCTGCGCCGGCTTGCGGATTAATACGGGCGGCGGCGTGATGGCCATGCGTTTGAGGCGCGGTTGGGTGGAGGCGGCGGCGATGGCAGTGTGCGCTCGTTTTTTCTTCCTCTTCCTGTCGCAGCCGGTGTTGTGCGCAGAGCTTAATTCCTAGCTGCTTCTTATTTACTTATTTTGCGCCGTCCGTCCTTCAACGCTTAATGAAAAGCGTTGCCTACAACCGCCGCCTACCGCCTCCCAAGGCACCATGCTGCGTTTCGCGTTGCATAATTAAAAACAGCGAATGCGTGCTCCCGCACCATGACAATGCGACAAAAATCTAGGGCGAATACATAACGCTAATTGACGTCTGAGACTCATGGTCATCAAATCACTCATTTGACACAGAAGATGAAACATGATAGGTTCATTCAGGCAATTGAGCCTTCAGAGTCGAGGAATGAATCCTATACTGTCTGAGGAGTTCCCCACAGGTTATTCTTGCCCAGGTCTAGTGCAGAAAAGCTTCCTACACTTGTTTTAAGCAAGGAATGGGCATGTTATTCTATTATTCCACGAGTTTGTGGTGATTCCACATCTGTGGAGGCGTTTCTTGACCCATCATAGTCGATTAATGAATCCTATTCTGCCTGAGGCGCTTCCCACAGGTTATTCTTACTTAAATCTATAGCAGAAGCGCTTCCTATGATTGCCTTAAGCAATAGATAGGAAGTGTATTCTGTTAAACTTGATGTCTGAAACAAGAAATAGGCATGTTATTCCAGCTTGGCTTGTTACTCTATTACACCTTAAATCTGTGGTGATTTCACACCTGCGGAGGTGTTTTTTGAGTCATTAAGGTCTCGTAATGAGTGCTTTTCTGCCTGAGGCAGCTTTTGAGAGGCTGGTGCTTAAATCTGTGGCAGTGGAGCTTCCTATTGCTATCTTAAACAATAAACAGGAATGTTACTCTAACTTAACTCTATTATATCTTGAATCTGTGGGAATTCCATACATTTGAAGGTGTCTTTGAGCAATGCGAGTGCTGTAATCTGTCTTAAACTGTCTGAGGAGCTTCTCACAGGCTGTTTATGCATAAATCTATAGCAGTATAGCTTCCCACTACTATCTTAAACAAGGAACAGGCATGTTACTCTAACTTATCTCTATTATACCATGAATCTATGGTGATTCCAAACATTTGAAGGTGATTTTGAGCCATCAGAGTACTGTAATCGTCTTATTCTGTCTGAGGAGGTTCTCGCAGGCTGTTTTTGCTTAAATCTATTCCAGTGAAGCTTCCTACTGTCATCTTAAACCAGAAATAGTCAAATTACTCTAATTAAGCTCTATTACACCATGGAACTGTGGTGGTTCCATACATTTGAACAGGTTTTTGAGCAATCAGAGTGCTGTAATCTTCTCACAGGCTGTGTATGCTTAAATCTATAGCAGGGGAGCTTCCTACTGTCATCTTAAAAAAGAATTAGGCATGCTACTCTAAGTAAGCGCTATCATACCATGAATCTGTAGTGTTTTCATACAGTTGAAGGTGTTTTTGGATTGGGATTCTGCACCTGTGCAGACGTTTCTTGAACATCCATAGACCTACAATGGGATCTATTCTGTCTGAGGAGTCCCCCACAGGTTGTTCATGTTTATATTTATTATAATAGACCTGCCCATGGTCTTTAACAGAGACTTACATTGTGTTAAGTGCCCTTATCAGACGCATCATGCACATAAGTTTAGCAGTACACTGATACGTAGTGCATTATGCGACCGTGTCGAAAACACGCGTTTTTGGGGATGGCGAGCTTCCCTCGACGGCGGTGCACTAAGCGCCTGAATCCCCATAAGGGCTCTTAGTGCACGCCGATAAATTCGCGTTTTTAATTTTATAATTGCCAGCTTTCATTGGCAAGCGGCCGCGGCAGGGACGTGCCTATACGCACCGCTGGTCGCACCCGGGTTTATTTATTTGCGCGCAGAGATTGCATGACACGTGCCGCCACCCCCCAACGGCTCACAACAGTGAATACATCGAGCATACCAACCAACAATAAAGTACACGCATGCACACTTTAAAGCCGCGATCATGTCATCGTAAATTTGACTAAATTATTGCATGCAATTGATTTTGAAGATTATTTTACTTATTTCGACACATTTAATACACTTTTAATGAATTCACGTTTCAATGGTTAAATATTGGTTCAAAATTGCATTTTGAAAGTGGATATTTTTCAAAATAACTTGAGAACGACAACATCGACCCCCATATATTATGACGTTTTCAGAATCAGCGTCCCGCTCTATAAGATAGCCTAGTTTGAGATCTATCTGAGAATAAGAAGATAGAATATTATAACAATATATTGGAATTTCGTCAGGGGGTAACCCTTAAAAAATTTTCAAAATCTTAAACCAAAATATCTCGGAAACTACATAAGCTATAGAGACCATATCTTGAGAAAACACGTAGAAACCATCTGAGAGAATACTCTGTTAGTTTCATCCCGGGGTTAGTCAAAAATTGGTCCAAAATTGCATTTTAAAAGTGAATATTTTTCAAAATAACTCGAGAACGACAACATCGACCCCCATATATAATGCCATTTTCTGAATCAGCGCGTTCTATACGATATCACAGTTTGAGATCTATCTGAGAATAAATAGATAGAAAATTATGACAATATATTGAAATTTCGTCAAGGGGTAACCCTTAAAAAAATTTCAAAATCTTCAAATCAAAATATCTCAAAAACTATATGAGCTACAGAGCCCATATTTTGAAAATTACCCACGATTTTACTTAAATGTTCCAAATAATAAATATAAAATAAATAAATAAATAAATATAAAAATAAAAACATTTTGCATCAAACATTTTTGCAAATTTCAAAGGAAATTGTCCGACTTGAAATAAAAAAATAATGTTTGGGTAATATTAATACTCATTACTGTCGTTTTCATGTAAACATACAATTTGATATTGACGTGGAATGGCTGAGCAAATAGTGGTTGGTTTGGTAGATTGTAATTCATAGTGTAGCATATTTGCATATAATAAGCGCAGGTAAATGTGTAAAGCGCACAAAAGCGTGCATTGTTCGCATTATGTAGCCGCCCCCGGGCCTGCAGCACGGGCTGCTAACAGCAGCGCGCGACTTAATTTAGATTTTCTTCGGCGATTATGCACGTGTCTGGTACAACGCCACGACACGCCACGCATCGGGTGTTAATAGATCTTCGAATGTAGATAATTTAAACAATTTGTTTAATTAGAATAAATTACAGCGCGCCTCCTTCGCGCGTGCGTACGCTCGGGCATTATTAATGGGCGTCCATTTGGTAATTAGAAAATATAGGTGTATTTACTCATTTGTCATCCGCCCACGTGGATTTTAGAATCAACAAGGTAGTAATTATACACTGAATACTTAAAAATCAGACTACAAACAGAATAAATTACGATATATGTAAGTTAAATAAGTATATTCGTTAAATTAGTATAAATCTACCACTACTGTTATGATCAGCCGTGGACGATGTAGAAATTATGATAATACATTGAAATTTCGTCAAGGGGTAACCCTTAAAAAATTTAAAATCTTAAAATCAATGTATCTCGGAAACTATATGTGAGCTATAGAGCTCATATTTTTCAAATCTATCTGAGAATAAATAGATAGAAAGTTATGACGATATAATGAAATTTCGTCAAGGGGTAACCTCTAATAAATTTTCAGTATCTTAAAATCGAAATATCTCGGAAACTATATGAGCTATAGAACCCATATTTTGCGAACACACGCCGAAACCATCTGACATAAATCTCTGTTAGTTTCATCCAGATCGGAGCTAGTCCAAAATTGGTCCAAAATTGCATTTTGAAACTGTATATTTTTCAAAAAAACCCGAGAACGACAAAATCGACCCGCATATATTATGACAGAGCAGATGGTATAGAGCCCATGTTTTGAGAAAACACGCAGAAACCATCTGAGATAATACTCTATCAGTTTCATCCCAATGGGGGATAGTCCAAAATTAGTCTAAAATTGCATATTTTTCAAAATAACTCGAGAACGACAAAATCGACCCGATATATTATAACATTTTCTGAATCAGCACGTTCCGCTCTATAAGTTAGCATAGTTTGAGATCTATCTGAAATTTTCGTCAGGGGTAACCCTTAAAAAATTTTCAAAATCTTAAAATCAAAATATCTCAGAAACTGTATGAGCTATAGAGCATATAATTATACACTTAAAAATCATACTATAAACTGGATAAATTATGAAATATGTAAATTAAATAAGTATATTGGTTAAATTAGTATAAACCTACCAGTACTGTTATGAACAGCTGTACGTTATGTAGATCATAACTTAATCAAAATCGCTAGTATAATGTGCCTATTACAAAACTGGAGTAGAAAAAAGTCATTTGGTCAATCAAAAGTCAATCTCTTTAGGTTGCCGGGTTCGTCAGAAACCACTCCCAGAGATGTGGGATGAAACATAATTATACACTTGTTGGGGATTAAATTTACTCGAATCTGAAGCGGCAATTTGCACAAACTTGTTTCCCACGGATGTGGGGCGATGGTAATAGATTTGGAAGTTTGCACACTGTTTGTACGACGGGGCACACACAAAAAAGAAACCACAGCGCCTGATAAAAACTTCGGTTGGTTGGAAAATTTACGCAGGGCAAAAGTTTCGTAAAAGTGCGCTTATCGCGCGTGAAAAGCGCGAAAGTAGAGTGCACGCAGTATCCGATAAACTTGCTCCTGCTTCCTGGCCGTGGTTTGTGTTTGCAGCTTTCTCGAAGGGTGTGCGGGGGTGTCGAAAACATGGGACGTTCACGCGGTCGCGGTGTGTCTTGTCCATTTCGCTGCCGCCGATTGCGGCGACGACGGCGGTTTCGGGCGACGGCAATCGGATAAGTAAATTCCGCGACGAAAGGACCCCGGCAAATATTAGCTGTTAACTGAGCGGCAATTCGGGGGAGGTTTTGGGTAAACAGGCTTAAAACAACACACCCGCCGTGTGTCCACACATCGACCAACAATGTGGCCCGTCCGTCCGAAACCTCTAACATTTGAATATTTGCCTCCAAGATTTTTGGCAAACCCGATTAACGACGTTTTGTGCGAAACGACGCGACAAAACTGGAACGAGCGCAATTAAGCGTTGTTATGGTCAATTTTTTGCTTGTTTTTGAAAAAATGCCAACTAGTACTACTCGCCTGGAAGTGGTGTATGAGTTCACTTCGCACTTCAATGAAAAACCCGTAAAAACTTTTCCAGTACAAGTGGAAACGCATCGAAAAAAAGCCACGAGTCAAAATTGAATAAATTCAGAGTAAATTGACGTTGGAAATGTAAAGTTCCGAGTACATTAGAGAGCGATAAAACCAAAACAAAGAGAGAGGGTTTAATATACGTTCATTATTAGTTTTTCAACTATTTATAAAGCAAAAGAAGAAAAACTATGCAAACAAACTTCGGATAATTAAAGTGTTTAACATATAGGCAACTTTTTAAACATATCTTTGGCAGTTAAAAGTATCTTTCACAAATAACTGAGAATTTTTGGAAAATATTAAGAACATTTGTGAAAACTATTTTGGCATTTTTTTAAATTGTTGGTAAATATACGAATATATTTGGAAAATTGTTAGAAAAATACTGAACATATTCGGAAAATTTTGGTATGTTTTGGAATTTTTGGATCGTTTTCGGAAAATCTTGGGAAAACTTTGGAAAATGTGTGACAATTTTTGGAAAATTGAACGTAAATTTTTGAAAAATGTTACGAAGATTTTTGAAAAAATATTGGACCTTTTTTGGGACATTTTCGGAAAATCTTTGGACATTTTTTGGAAAAATTCCTGAATATTGTTGGAAAATTGTAGGAAAACATTTGGAGACTGTTTGGACAATGATTTGAACATTTTTGGACAATATTTGAACATTTTTGAAAAATTGTCGGAAAATTGTAGGGAAACCTTTGGAAAATGTTGGAATAAATTTGGAAAATCTTTGGAATATTGTAGGTAAATTTTTGAAAAATGTTATGAACATATCTGGAAAAAATATTAGATTTTTTTTGACATTTTCGGAAAATCTTTGTAAAACTTTAAAAAAAAATTTCCAGAAAATTGTAGAGAAACCTTTGGAATATGTTGGAAAAAATTTGGAATATTCTAGGTATATTTTTGAAAAATGTTACGAACATTTTTGCAAAAAAATATTAGACGTTTTTTGGGACATTTTTCTTGTTGTATCATTGTAGGAAAACATTTGGAAAATATCTGGAAAATAATTTGAAAATTTTTGGTAAAGTATTTGAAATTAATTTGGAAAATGTTTGGAAAATTGTCCGAAATTACACATTTAACACCTTATAAAAAGTTCATATTTGCTTTGTGATTTCTTGTAATGATAAGGTAAAAGCGTAAAAAATCTGTAATTATAGCAAGTGGACAAGCATTAATTATTCATTTGTTCCGTGCGACACAGCAAATTGTACATACGTGCTGGAAATTATTCGATATGAGAAACAAAACGCGGTGTAATGGGCGACAATGAAACGCGACGTAGTTTCGCGCGTCGGCCGACGCATTCAAACACCCTGCTTTGCCGCCCCTTTTGCCGCCACAACTGCGGCAACTGGCCGCGTAAAATGAAAAAAAAAAACATACCGTTATCACGATATCACTAAAATCGAATGGCGAATGGTTATTGAAGCCGCAAAACGCGTCTGATTTGCGTCAAGTCGCACGTATGATGTCTTCAGTTCAGGCCGGCATTAGGCGTGCCTGGGCCGCCGCCACAGCCACAGCCGCCGCCGCCGCCGCCACCGAGGGCATAAGTGCGCCGCTCGTTTTGTGCGCAATAAAATAACGTTGTTTCCATTCCGGTTGCCCGGCTGCAATATCGGGGCATCCTCGCCCGGTTTAGATGCACTGATGTGAAATGAAAGAGAAAACGCGGTTTTATCTGGGCTTTCTGGCTTTCGGAACACGTCCGCGCCGCTGCCGCCGTCGCCACTACCGCCACCGCCGATGGGGAATATCCCACGCAACTCGGCGATGCCTTTTTTCGGTTCGCAGCGCGGTGTTTGCGGAGGAAAGCGAGGCGGTTTGGCGGCCGGAATGAAAGGACGCGGCTGCGTCGATGAATACGCGATCGGGAGATACGGGTGGCAGGAATCGATGAATGCGCCCCGCCCGCCGCCCCCCGACCGCTTCCCACAAACGGCCGGCGGTGACACGTTTGCGGGGTGAAATCTTAATTGACTGGTTAATCGCGTCCACGAGTGAGAACACGAATTGCCTCGACGACAAGGGGCTTTTGTGCACGTCTCTACTTCGTCTGACTTAACAGCTTATGGTACATAAATTTGTCTACTTTTCTTATTGGTAGTCATACAGATTACCAGAAATTACCTGAAGGGGGACCGGTGGGACCGGTCTAAACTAAACAAACTTGATTTATTTGCCCTGTGAGGGAACTCCTGAATAAAATGATATATGATATAGGTTACAGTGACAAGAAATTCATTTGTCAGATATTCATTCACAACATCTCAAAATAAGATAAAATGATGCTATCCTGAATAAACTTTTTTGGGCAACGTTGACAAACCTGAACAGTACTACAATCAATTGTGATTATATTGGTAAATTAACATAATAGAAATGTAGACATTGAGTAGACTATTACATTGTCAACAGTGCAATCGAATTGAACCTAAATCATGTTAAACATAAGTAATCGCAAGTTTAATTCACCTGCAACAAGACATATTTGCATTGTATGCCTAGTCCTCGTCATCGGCAATGCACGCACGCATAAATCAATGTCGGTAATCAATACTAAAAGCACACACTGTTAATTGTCGTATAATTTGCAGATAATAACGCGTGCGCGGCGATGGCGTTGAGGTGGTAATTGATTAACGCGATTAGATTAGCGCTCGATGTAATCCGACTGTAATTACGCGGATTTGCTGGTGGAATTGTCGAAGTAGATGATTACGGATGGCGGCAGCGATGGCGATGGTGGCGGCGGTGGCGGCGGTGGCATCAGCGTTGACGGCATGTGCTGTACGAGATGCACGCATTCTCGTACGATGCACCACACACACACACACACACCAGACGTATCCGTTTATATCTGTGGGTGAGTGAATGTGAGAATGTGTGTATGTGCGAAGCGATTAAACCCGGAAGTTTGTCATATTACGACCGATATCAGTCAGCATGGCGCTCTCGGTTCATCTCGCAGCATCGTTAGCACGCGAATCAATCTTAAGTGTAACGAGATAAATTACGGTCGCGCACAAGACGATTGTCTCGCTGCCGCCGCCGCCGCCGCCGCCGTCGTCGTTAGCATCGGGCGGAGGTGGCGTCGCGCAAAACTCTGATTACGAATTGCACATTTAATTGGAAATTCCAATCTAACGTAATTAACACCGACGAACTTTTCATCGGCGTTTTGAAATTCGCGTGTGTCGCGCTTTGTTGCAATAATCGTTCTCCGCGCCGAAATCGGAAAGGAGGGCATAGGGGAGCGTGGTACTGGGAATGCAAGCGCTGTCCATAAATCAATGAATTAGCAACGTGCTCTGCGTACGAGTCGTCGCCGCCTGCCCCGCCTCACGATGCTATTATAATCGCAAAACGGTTGACTGTTTGGCGCAGACAGGATCTAAATATTCATCAATCAGGAGTTAATAGTTGCCTCGAGAACGCTCCCTCGACGCGCGGGCACGGTCTTCGCGTATATCATTTCAGATGCGGGCGCACTGCCACGCCGCCGCCGTCGCCGCCGCTCGTCGATGACGTTACCGCAACGCGTATAGGGAATGCCATCCGACTGTCTAATCTGCTTCGTCGCGCTCTATTAACTTTACGTTCATGGAAACAATCATGCTACACGCACAGATTTCTGCATTTAAACACAAAAATTTACTAAATAAGCAGAAATCATGTATTACAGATTTTATACAATTGCTTTAAGATGTTATCAAAAAGTTTTATAAACAATATTTCAAGTTTCAGTTACCTGCTCCATTTATTATCAACATTAGATCATTTCTATCATATCCTAATATATTCTGAATGTTGCGAACGGTGTGACAATTTTGAGTCTTTTTTATGTATGACGCCATGTTGTTTAGTCTACTAGTTTATACAGTATTTCTGTAAAGTGGAGGAATTCATCATACTTCAATAATCTCTGGGCCATTAAGAATGAAATATACGAACACGGTAACCACAAGACAACCAGTTATTGAAGTGGTTGACGCGACGGGCAGGCGCCTTGGATAGGTCTGGCATTTTTCACCACCAGACGGGTCTCCGTGAGCACACGTGGTGCAGCTCGGTTTATGCGCATAGGCCCGAGATCGGATACACCCGGAGAGAGAGAGAGAGAGAGAAAACGAGAGAGTGTGGCAGCGTGTGTGCGAATGCGAGAGAAGCGTGGTGTGAGGGCGGGTTTAGCCTTATCACCACCTAGACGTAAGAATAGTGCAAGGAAGTGGTGGTACCACAAGGAGGGTTAGGTGTAGGCGATACGCACCTCTTCAAGGTTTAAATTTTCCTTAATAAAATCAGTTGTTATCCGGACGCCGAATGAGTTAATTCTCATCATCTTTACCTTCTCTAACGCGCAACACAGGCAGCCCGTAATTACAGCCCTTTCTCCCACTCATTCCACCAGGCTGGATTAACATAGATGAAAGATACATGCTTCAAATTGATAGAATTGAGAGAAAACAAACTGTCTGAGGTTCGATAACTTATGGCCTTGAAGGAAATCAGGAATGGTTAACAAGATTCATGGAGATGTCTTATCATCCGGTAATGAATTAAACTGATCACATAAGCATAGATTCTCTGTTGGTAAGCCCCTCAGGGAGGGTACTTATTCCCTTGTCCACATTGTAAGTTTTCAGCGCTCAATCTGAAATGTTGGTGGTGGTAATAATTGTAATGCCGACGTGAATAAGCAATCGTCTGGCCGAAATTGTGTCGAGATTTATTCGGATGCCTGAAATTATGCCTGCATGTGTAGGAGATTAACATCCTGCATTCATGTCAGTAGGCTATTTGGTTCAAAACAAACAAATGGCCTTTTCAAGCAGTTGACAGCGAACACATCGATATCAGAGGACTAAACAGTAAAAACTAACAGTAATATATGAACAATTTTCTTAACTATTAGATAAGTCAGCTCAGGATCAGTTTCCAAATTACGCGACTAAAATCCAGCCGTGAGTAAATAACAAAATTAATTAAAACCTACCCTGTACAATATGCATGTTCACAAGATTTTCCAAATTCAATTCGTTACGGTCTGCACGGGTTGGTAGTTAATACAATTTCTTAATAGTTAATACGAAAATGTTGAAAGTTGCAAAAGTTGCGCATCGGCGAAGCAACATTCCAGTGCAGTGGCGGGCGGCTGGTGGCGGTCGGTTGTCGGCGGCGTCTGCGCCCGCGCTGCCGGCACCACACGGCGACGGCAATGCACGCTCCGGCGTTAGCATTCGAGCATTACGCGTCGCGACGCCGGCCGCGTTACTTCGGCCTTGCACGCGCAACCACGCCGCCGCCGATACACTCGCGCCAAACTTGCGCGAAAGTTTCGAATCGGAAACCGGAACATAATCATACTTTCTTCTAATCCGCCGACATCTTCGTTTGCGGAATAAATTCGTTACAATTCGTTTCCTGATTAAAAAAAAAACCTTCAAGTGTGCAGCTCCCGAAGGACTGTGCGTAAACTAGTTGAAAACTAGTGAAAAACTTCCTGTGTTCTAAAATATTTCTTAAAATTAGTGCTAAAATATTTCTGAGTGTCCGTAATATATTTATACATATCCGATTAATACATATCTAAAATTTGATTAACATTTTTGGGAGTGTCAGTTTTGAAAATATTCTGATAACATGTCGGAAAGTGCGTATAATTCACCGCTGCCATTTCGTCGATTTACTGAATCATGCTGCTCGAGTCCGGCACGCAGTATCGGCGGATTGTCGTCGATTTCCATCACCGACACCCTCACCGACTCTGATGGGGAAGGTGATCTTATTGTGGAGACACCTGGACCGCCTGAACAGACCGTCATCGCTGGTTGGCTCAAGTTCAGGGACAACAAAAAGGTCAGTTTTTTAACTTATACAAAATTATGCTCAGAAATATCTTTAACAAACTGATATTCATACATTTGTAAGTATTAAAAAAATGAGTCTGATCGAATTGATAGGCGAAATTAGGCAAAATTTCGGATTGAAACAAATCTGATCAGATTCATGTATGTCATATCAGAAAGAAAATAACATTCTGAATGCCTGAAATGTAATGAAAGTCATGTGATCACATTGGAACAGTCTGAACACATCAAACTATGTCAATAAAATACTCACTGGAATTGATAAATGTAATTACTGCCTTGAATAATGATGATAATATCTACAAAACCGTCCACAGGCATGTAAAAACCCTGTTCAGAGTATTAAGCCTATAATAAATTGTTTAGATTAACCTATCATGCTTTTCCAGAGTCACTTATGTCATGCATTATTTTATTCAGAATAGTAAAGTTCTCTCACAGGACAGATAAACCAATTCAGGCTAGATCCTCTGATATCTGAAGGTGTTTTGAATGTTACCTACTTTCTGATAGTGATTGAGACTTTGGATCATCTTTAATTGAGTACAATAACTGAATTCTTTCAACTCGAATATGCAACGAACAAACCTGAATAGTAATATTATTCAGGCTTAAAGGCCTTTGATAAACTTGTCAGCCTGAATACTGAGTAAAGTTCTTTCACAGAACAAATAAAACAATTCAGGCTAGATTAACTCAATAAAGGTTTTCTCAGAAATATGTAGAAAACCTGACATTAATATATTTAAAAGAAAATTAGTCTAATCGAATTCACAGAAATCATTTTTCGTATTTAACCAAACCTGATCAAATTATTCTATACCGTATCAGGAAGAAGATAACGGTCTGAATGCCTGAAGTACAAAGAAAATTATCTGAACAAATCTGAACAGTCTGAACAGAACATATTATGTCAATAAAGTAGTCACTGATACTCAAGAATGTGAAAATTGTTCTGAATAATGATAATAATATCTACAAAACCGTCCACAGGTATTTAAAAGACCTGTTCAGATCACTAAGTCTATAATGAGTTGATTAAATTAGTCTGAATGCCATTCAGGGAATATTCAAATTTAATGACTTTTTGTTTACAAGGATCGACAAACATGTTCAGGCTCATGAGCTTTGAAAAATCGCATGAGAATTGAAATTTCCCTCAGAATTGAGCTCCCTAAAAGTATGGTAGTTGATGCGGAAGAATGTAATTTAGAAATCAATGTTGGGATTCATGGGGATATTTCAACGAGTTATAGTTCGAAATCGAGCGACGCAATTTACAACTAATATGCATAGTAATATGATAGATAACGTAATGTCGAGCTGTGTGCGGTGGCGATGGTAGCGGCGGCAACGGAGGCGGCTGCTAATCCAATATCGCAGATGCACGGACGCCGGCGAATGTGTCTTTCAATGGATGTCGGCCGGATTTCGCTTGAAACACTTGGATTTTGCCGCGCTGCCGCACAGCCAACCGCCGCCACCATCGAAGGATGTGCTGGATATTTAGGATATTCCGGATATTCTGGATATACATATGCGTTATAGTTTCGCAAACTGCCAACATCTAACATTCATGCGTCTGCTCATTAAATTTTATTAAAGACTAGACTGGCTGCCATAATTTGCTAAATCTGTTCAATTTTTACAAGTTTTAACATCTGCATATATATTATTCATTTGGGGATATTTGTCAGTTATTTTCGTTTTATTTGAATGAAAATGTATTAATTTTCAGATGGTAATGCTATCAGTGTCCTGTGGTGAGTCCTCACAGATCCCTCAAGTGAAATCTGTTTAGAATTTGCACAGGAAAAGTGCTTATAGCGCCCTCAGAAAGACGTGTGATAGTTTGTGAGATATCATTTCTTCTGATCCAATGTTTTTGTTTGAGTCTGCGTATCAGCCATATAGTTCGTTAGGTATCTTAATGAGTTTCAGTGACCCTGCCCTCGTCATTTCATGCCACCACATGATGTGACGATGTCAGCTCCCTGAGAGTCATTCATAAAGGGGTATCTGATTGAAATTGAGTCAAGTTATCATCTGAAGTTATCTGAGACAGGATTTATTAACCCATTCAGACATTTCAAACTGATAAAATTCAGAATTTAACTAAATTTCGAAGGTTTACTAATTTTCTCGCAGTTCAGTCAGCTAGACTGGCTGCCATAATTTGCTAAATCTGTTCAATTTTTACAAGTTTTAACATCTGCATATATATTATTCATTTGGGGATATTTGTCAGTTATTTTCGTTTTATTTGAATGAAAATGTATTAATTTTCAGATGGTAATGCTATCAGTGTCCTGTGGTGAGCCCTAATAGATCCCTCAAGTATAATCTGTTCAGATTTTGCGCAGGAAAAGCTCCTATAGCGCCCTCAGAAAGGTGTGTGATAGTTTGTGTGATACCCTTCCTTCTGATTTAAAATTTTTGTTTGAGTCTGTGGTGTATCAGCCATATGGTTCGTTAAGCATCCTAATGAGTTTCACTGGCGCTGTCCTCGTCATTTCATGCCACCACCTGTTCAGACGATGCCAGTTCCCTGAGGGCCATTCATAAAGGGGTGTCTGATTAAAATTGAGTCAAGTTATTATCTCAAGTTATCTGAGACAGGATTTATTAACCCATTCAGACGTTTGAAACTGATAAAATTCAGAATTTAACTAAATTTCGAAGGTTAACTCATTTTCTCGTAGTTCAGTCAGCTAGCAGACTATGTTCTGAACAAAATGCTTTATGATATAATCAATCTGAGAGAGCCTGAATGATTTTCAAGCACGTGATCTTTAAATAAATGGATTAAAAACAAGGCTAGTTGCCATAGTTTGATAAATCTACTCAATTTTAACCAGTTTTAACGTCTGTATTTATTATATTCAAATGTGTTGCTATGTGGTGGGACTTCCTCAGATTTAATCTGCTCAGATTTCGCAAGAGAAATGTTCCTGTAGTACCTACAAATAGGAACGGCTTGGCAAGTTATCATCTGAAGTTATCTGAAAAAATTAAACCGAAAAAATCAAAAATTGAACTGAATTTCGAAGGTGTACTTATATCGTCGTTGTCCAATCAGAAAGCTGATCATGTTCTGATCAAAATATTGTCTGATATAATTGATCTCAGAGAGCCAACGAGAGCTAATCAAAGTGAGCCATTAAAGACTGGACTGGTTGCCATAGTTTGATAAATCTACCCAATTTTACCAGTTTTGACTTCGGTATTTATTTCATTCAAATGTATTGCTATTTGTTATTTATTTGCGTTTTATTTGTATGAAAATGTATTAGCTTTCGGAGGGTAATGTTGCACAAAATCCCATTTGAATATTCATTGGTCGTTCGAAAAGTCATTTTTCAATTTTCATAATTGATTGATTTTCAATTTGACCACAATCTCGGTCGACGTGATACGGTTTCAATTAATTGCGCCTGTGAAAATAAAAATCATAATAAACGCGTATAATAGAAATGTGTATTTGCACCAGTACGCGCGCGTGATAATTGATAAAAATTAATCGAAACGCAATTAAACGCCGAGGCGCGTCCGCAAAAAAACGTTTAATTTTCTTCTCGTTTGCGTCCACACGCCAGTCAGGCCGACGATTGTCGATTTGTTGACACCAAAAGGCCCTCATAATTAAAAAAAAACGGGCCGCGATGATATATTGCCTCATTGATGTATGGCGTAATTAGTTTTTTTTTTGTGCAGTTAGCTCCTCCGGTTCGTCTACAAACAAGCGTTATCTTTGTGTGCGCAAATGCGCTTCCGTGTTGCTATTAATTATCACCGCGAGTCAATAATGCGAGGCGCTAGTGAAAAAATGCGCGCGACGGCGAAGAGCTAATTAAAAGCGGTGGCGTGCCGGGGCGCGTACGGCTTTTTAAATTGAATTCGGTTTACAGCCACGCATGAGAACGGCAAGCGTGATTTTATTCGCGTTTGCTGCGAGAGGTTCGTCCTGTCGTCTTGATTACGCTGGTTTACGACCACCACGGCAACAAGTACGCGTGATGTAAAATAGTAAAATTGCACTCGTCAACCTCACATGGATATATTTATTTAATGCATGCGAGGGCTTGATGTGCAGTGTGCTTCCTATATTGCAAGGGAGTAAAGTGCAGATGGATATGTTTCATTAAGGATCATAATATATTGAGGCACAATAGCACTGTGGTGTTACTGTGGGGACCATGAGTCTGTGGTGAGGCCCCACAGGAAAAGGTGACCAATCAATTCACTCCTTGTTGCTTTTTTAACCGTTTATCAGCCTTCTGGTTATCACTAGGTATCTTGAAGAGTTTCATGATCCCTGTTCTGGCCACCACATGCCACCACATGTCACTGATCATGTCAGATCCTGAGGACCATCCATAAAGTGGTATTTCATTGAAATTTAGGCTGGCTATCATCTGAAGTTATCTGAGACCCAATTTATTGATCTATTCAGAGGATTTAGGGAAAATTCCAAATTGAACTAAATTTCAAGGCTTTAGTAATTCTCTGGTTCATTCAGAACGTGTATTAAGTTCTGAACAAAATGATTTAGATGTAAATACAGATGGATATGTCGTCTTCAGGATCATGATATACTGAGGGAACATTAGGCAACAATACTGTGGTGTTGCTGTGGAGAGTCTGTGGAGAGGCCCCACAGGAGAAGGTGACCAATCAATTCACTCCTTGGTCGATTTTTAACAGTTTGTCAGCCTTCTGGTTGTCACTAGGTATCTTGATAAGTTTCATAGTCCCTGTCCTGGCCACCACATGCCACCACATGTCACTGATCATGTCAGTTCCTGAGGGCCACCCATAAAGTGGCACTTCATTGAAATTTAGGCTTGTTATCATCTGAAGTTATCTGTGACACAATTTATTGATCAATTCAAAGGTTTTAAACAAGGAAAATTCCAAATTATACTAAATTTCAATGCTTTAGTAATTCCCTGGTTCATTCAGAAAGCGTATCATTTTGATGTGAAGTGTGTTTTCCATTTTGTGAGGGCGTAGAGTAGAGGGAGTACAGATATATGTTTCATGGTGATATATGTTTCATGATTTGGGTATCGTCAGGGAAGTACTAAGGCCTTGCTATGGTCCCCATAAGGCTGAGGTGATGCCCCACAGGAGAATGCGTTTCTTGAACTACTAATGTCCTGTGATGAATCCTATCAGTGTTCCTTCAGTGCTTAACCTGCCTGCTTTGTTTTCGACCACAAAATATCCTTTGAGGTGTTTTCAGGAAGAAATGGTTTAGTCCGTGTCCTTCCCTTTCTTCTGATCCGTTTTGCCAGTTTGTTGGCCATATGGCTCCATGGGTATCCTGATGAGTTTTACTATCCCTGTCCTCGTCACCACAGGCCACCGCATGCCACCTCAGGATAGTCGACCACAGACCACCCTGTGTCTCTGGCGATGCCAGTTTCCTGAGGGTCGTCCATAAAGTGGCGCCTCATTGAAATAAAGACAAGTTATCACCTGAAGTTATCTAAGTCCTGATTTAAGAGGTTTTAAACTCATAAAATTCAAAATTGGACTAAATTTTCGAAGGTTTACCAACTTGTAGGTCGATCAATTAGAAAGCAGATGTTCTGAACAAAATGCTGATTGATATAAACAATCTTAGAGAGCCTGAAATGATGTTCAGAATTGAAGATTAGATATATAGACTGAATCTGACATGAAATTACATTACCTTAATAAAAACCTACTCCCATCATGTAAAAGAATCAACATATTGATTATGTGACATATGGGAAATACTATTTCCTGTCCTGAGTGCAAACGTGCAGGAAATATATACGGATGCACCGGGTAACTGCGATCGACATTGTTTTACGCCGATTTCGCGATTTTCGCGTCGTCTTATTGCATCGTGTGCGTCGCGTACGTTAGATTGATTCCGATCGCGCGGCAGCATTGTGTAGACGGCGGCGGTGGTGGTGTGGTGACGCGTCTTGCTCCAGTACGCTCCCGTATTGCAACGATTTGCCCCGCGCACACATTGTGTATGTGTGTCGATGCAGGAACGAAGAAATGTCGCGCCACACGCACAATCGGCGCACGCGAGACAATGCGTCGACATGAAGGCAATTTATTCGCCGCCGTCGTGCATACACATACACGCCAGTCAATGCATGCTCAGACAATCAACACCGAAACCGCCACCCCCTCATACACACACCCCCAGTCGCGGAAGTCAAGCCGCACTCAGTCAACGCGCGACGACAAATTCATGCATGTGCTCTCAGCTTTTCTTCAGTCGCAACCCGCAGTATTTTCATTTCAACGACGTATTGTTGCCGCGTTAATGAAGCAGGAGGCGCCTAATCTATTTACCTCACATTCAGACACATTTTCATAATTTCTACATTCGTACAAATTGTGTTTTTTCAACGTTTTCAGGGTATTCAGGGTTTTCAGAGCTTTCACGGTTTTCAGGGCTTTGTATCCCAATAACCTTTACAAACTCCACTTGACTTAAAAAAGCGTTTCACCCTCATTTCCACATATCTCAATATTTATTCAGCACTTATTGCTTTTATTCCTCGTACATTACTTTCACCTTTCTAGTAAATAGTTTAAAAGCTCGTGATAATGCATGCGAAAACAGACACATAAATTTCTATCTCACCTGTTCGCACCTGTATTTTTAAGTTCTTGCCACCGAACTGTGTTTTTTTATGTCTACCGACTTTTATTGAAATAAATACGGGAATGGGATGCATAAAAGTGTAAAATGCAACCAGCGACGCTTCCTACCTGCTGCACATTGCACGTTGTGGTCAAATAAATTCTTATTCAACATTCGCGTGACGCGACTCGACGTTCGCTGCGTATTTGAAATCATTAAGGCGAGCAAATCGAATTACGAAGCATATTTGTCTTCACTTTTGCACAATGAAGCGAGACGTGGCTCTTGTGTCGGCTCGGCCTCTCCACTTTACACGAACATTATTAAATTTCGCTTTGTATATTTTAATATAATATAAAGCATTTCAGAGGCGGTACACTTCAGACGAGAAATGTTGATAATTAAAAGGATTATTAACTGTTTTGATCAGTTTTCTTTGAAGATTATATATCTAAGAAGAAACGCCTAATATTGTTTTCTTTATTTACATTTGCAGTTTTTGATAGACTTGCAGAATGAACGGTTTTTCAATTTGTCGTGTATTTTTTATTTTTTCCTTTTAATTTCAAAACTATCGACATTTTTGTATCGATATTATCGATATAAAAAAGTATTGATGCATTCAAATTTCGATACTTTTTGTCACCGCAATTATACTACCGAACACAACACAACACAGCACAACTCAACTCAACACAACAGCTGAACACAGCCAGTAGAATACAAGAATACACACATCAGAACATAACAGAATACAGTTGGTCACAGATTACCCATAATAATACTCGCAAATGAAAGAATTACAGTATCAAACACGATCAACATTGATAGTTTCTGCAATGGTTCTTGATAAAACTTTTAAGAACCTTTCTTTAAATCATAGAACCCTACGGTACTTGTATTTGTCTACGGATAGGAAGCTAGCCACATGAACACAACAGATCACAACAACACGACTGAATACAACAAAATCAACATAATACATCAGAACACAACAAAACACAGCACAGCAGAACACATTTTTTAACTATAACACTCTACATAACACCATAGAACCCAAATAAAACACAATACAGCACAGGCGAACAAAAAAAAATCAACAGAAATCAACACAACAGCAAAACGAATTTTCGATATCAAAAAATATTGATGCATTCAAATTTCGATACTTTCGAAGTTTCTCACCGCAATTATACTATCGAACTTTACACAGCACAACTCAACTCAACACAACAGCTGAACACAGTCAGTAGGACACAAGAATGCATACAACAGAACACAACATAATACAATAGAATAAAACAGAATATAATAGAAAATAACATAAGACGACTTATCACAACATAACCCGAAGAAATCAGCAAAGAATTCAACAGAACACAACAGGTCACATCAGAACACATCAGAGTCCAAACAAAACCCATTTATACATAGAAAGCCTCAACAGAATACAATTCAACAGCAGGACACATCAGAACATAACTCCAAAAATAATAATATCCGGTACATATAACTGTAGATCCCTGTCTATAGTTTTTTTTTTCGTTTTTTTACGAGTGATTTTTCCCTCACGGTAAATATTGTTGGGTTTTCCTCTCTGCGGTTTTAAGCAGGTTTAATTCGCTGCATTAAAAAGTCGCGATTTCCTTTAGGAAGGTAATAAATGGAAATTTGAAAACTTCGGACGCAGCGCGTAAAAAAATATAGGCGAAATTTACAGCAGGGCGATTAATAATATTATAACAGCCTGCGATAGAGGGGGGGGGGTGGTTTGCAGGACGGGAAAAAAACCTCGGTAATAATATTAGATAATGCGCATGGGAGCATGATTTATGCTTTTTTCTCGGGTGGCTTCATAATAGATGCGCGTAAAAAGCGGACCATTGTTGCAGCGTAAAGTTATACGACAATAAATAAAAAGGTAGCGCAATAAATCGGTGGCACGCGTGCGGTCAGCACACAAAGGCCACCCCGTTCCACTTCTATGAAGACATTGCTGCGACTCTGGGTAGCAGTGTTGCAGCAATGTCGGAGCGAAGTCGGAGGGTAGATCAAATACGTTAAGAAATTGTGTGAAGTGCTAGTCCAAGTCTAGCTCGTCGGATGCGTAATCTGACTAGTGACTATCAGCTTGCCTAATCCACATTCCTTCGCCGTGGCGGTTGGGAGGCGGTTCGAGGCGGTTTGGGGTCGGCTTACATCGATTCCAGCGAGCGGCGCGTAGAAATGTACACATAATGTGGATTACGTGTATTCGTGGATGTACGCTGGTACGGACCATCGATTCGCTCTTTATTAGGCGGATGGATTTTATGCGGATGTGCACATGCCGACCCCCATACCGCCCGCCATACCAGCCATCGACACACGCCGCCCACAGCCTGCACGCCTGCAGTCGCACTCTGAGCGTCTAGCTTGTCGCGGCCAAACGCCATTAGGAATTTACGATTTCGCCGCCGATGCAAATGGACTTTGCGAGCGAATAAATTCGATTGTAAACAGTCCATCGGGCTATTTGATGGCCGGGAGGGGTAAATAAATTATCGCTCCGCTTTTCCGCCGCGTCGACAATACGCTTTTATTGCGTCGCGTTTATTGAAAAATAAGCAGTGCTCGTAAATTACGACCTGTGGTTGGCCAGCTGGTCACAGATTACCCATAATAATACTCGCAAATAAAAGAATTACACTGTCATACACGATCAACATTGATAGTTCGTCTAATGTAACTTGATCAAACTTTTAAGAATCTTTCTTTAAACCATAGCATTCTACGGAACCTGTATTTGTCTACGGATAGGAAGTTAGCCACATGAACACAACAGATCACAACAGAATGTCTGAATACACCAAAAATCAACATAATATGACAGGACACGACAAAACAGAACACAGCGGAACTCATTTTTTAACTATAACACTCTACATAACATATCAGAACCCAAATGAAACCCAAGAAAGCACGGAACACTTTTTTTAACTATAGCAGCGTTCAGAACTTTTACTTATCTACGAAATTTGAAAGTATCGATACTTTTTGGTACATAACTGCTGAACACAACAGAACACATCAGAATACAACAGAACTCAACAGTATACATCACATTAAAACCTATGAGAACAAAAAACTCAACAAAACACAAGAAATCAACATCAGAACACAGCACAACACAACAGCAGAACACAATTGTTATCTATAGCATTCTGCAGAAGTTATTTTTGTCTACGGATAGGAAGTTAGCCACATGAACACAACACATCACAAGAGAACGTCTGAATACAACGAAATCAACAAAATACAACAGAACACGACAAAACACAACACAGCAGAACACATTTTTTAAGTATAAAACTCTACATAACACAACATAATCCAAATAAAACACAAGAAAGCACAGGAGAACGAAAAATAAATCAACTGGAAACATCACAACAGTAGACCATGACAGAACACATTTTTTTAACTATAGCAGTCTTCAGAACTTTTACTTGTCTACGAAATTTGAAAGTATTTGTACGTTTTGGTACACAACTGAACACATCAGAATACAACATAACTCAAAAGTATACAACACATTAAAACCTATAAGAACAAAAAAAACTCAACAGAACACAAGACCATGGGAGAACACAAGAAAACAACATCAGAACACAGCACAATGCAACAGCAGAACAAATTTTTGATATCAAAAAATAATGATGCATTCAAATTTTGATACTTTCCATTTTTGTCACCGCAATAATACCATAGAACACAACACAGCACAACTCAACTGAACACAACAGCTGAACACAGCCAGAAGAATACAAGAATACATAACAGAACACAACAGAATATAGCTGGTCACAGATTACCCATAATAATACTCGCAAATGAAAGAATTACAGTGTCGAACACGATCAACATTGATAGTTCGTCTAATGTAATTGGATCAAACTTTTAAGAATCTTCATTAAACCATAGCACTCTACGGAACCTGTATTTGTCTACGGATAGGAAGTTAGCCACATGAACACAACAGATCACATCAACACAACTGAATACAAAAAAAAAACATAATAGAACAGAACACGACAAAACACAACGCAGCGGAACGCATTTTTTAACTATAGCACTCTACATAACACAACATAACCCAAATAAAATACAAAAAAACACAGGGAAACGAAAAATAAACAGGAAACAACAGAATACAGGAGAACACATTTTTTAACTATAACAGTCTTCAGTACTTTTACTTGTCTACGAAATTCGAAAGTATCGATACTTTTTGGTACCCAACTGTTGAACACAACAGAACCCAACAGAATACAACAGAACTTAACAGAATACAACTCTTTAAAACTTCTGAGAATAAAAAAAAAACTCAACAGAACACAAGACAATGGGAGAACACAAGAGAACAACAACAGAACACAACACAACACAACAGCAGAATAAAATTGTATCTATATCATTCTATGGAAACGACGTTAGCAACAAGTATCGTGCGATATATACAAATTTGAAAGTATCACTTTTTGATATTGAAAAAAGTATCGATACTTTTAAACATCGATATTTTCAATAGCAAAAAGTATCAGCACTGAAATTCAAATGATGAACACACCGATTTATTGCACTCAGCGATATTAAATACTCGTTCCAAAGGAAGCGACAAGAGCTGGAGAGGTGCCGGAGAGGCGGCAGAAAAAAAATTCACAGGCAACTCGCAGTGGCCGGCTTAAGACTTAGGGGGAAACACTGAGCGCGTTTTGAATACGTCCGGGAGTGCGATGACTCCAGGACGCTCGCGTACAAACATGGGGGCGGCAGTGACGGCGGCGGCGGCGGCAGCGGATCTCGTGCGAGCTGTAAAAATGATGAACAGTCATCCGATGCGACGCGGCTGACCGGAATATATTCAGCTCGTGCGCCATCGGCTCGCGGCAGTCGTAGACGTTCAAACTATAATTTTATGCGCCTGCAGTCTGTGCAGACGGTCTTATCGCGCATTTTTCGAGTGTAACGTGCCCAAACTGCCAAAAACACACAATAGCGACATAGACCTACGGCATAATCTTATGTATGCGAATAGCACACGAACGTGAAATAATATTGGCAACCAGACAATCACAAATCTAGTTTTAGCTATCGAAAAACGCGCGTACAATGTTGCCAAAATGCTTTATGACGTTGGAACAGTGTTGGCTATTCTTTATCTTCTTTTTCATTTAATTAAGGTATTATTTATGTCATAATTAATAATTTTTTTGTTACAAAAAACGATATATAGTTAAAAATTGAAGTTGTTCAGCTGCGTACACTTTAGCGTTCGTAATTTTGATCCAATATGAAAAAGCAATACGTATTTGTAAAGCTTATAAAATTTGCTTGAATATGACATCGAGTATTTTCGAGTACTTAGTTAATATTACATATTTTTACGCTGTTATAAATTTAAAGAGCAGTTTTTTGCTAAAAAAATCGACTAAAATGCGAAAAAGTAAGTGAGTTTATATGTTATACAGAATAAATTTATGTTATATTCTAGAGAATTTAATTGTCTACAAAACGAACTATCATTTTAAGAAATCGGTTCAGTAGACTTTTCCGTATCGTGTACGCAAACTCGAAAATGATGTTTACGAGCAAAAGCGCGTTAAAAGTTGGGTAAACATATGAATTTTTGTAAGCATTTTGAGCTTTAACTTCGAAAATACTACATCTATCGACTTGAAACTTTGAGGTAAAATTCTTGAATAGTTTAGCTAGATAGAGGCTTAGATGGATAGAGGTTTTTTTAAAAATTTAATCGATTTTTGACGTGGTAAATAACAATAATACGAGAAAAAATGATATTTAATTTCCAAATTGATGCAAAGTTGTCCCGTTTTTTGCATTGTGCAGCTGCGTACACTCTACCGACCTTAATTTTGATTCATAATGAAACAGCAATAAATTTTTGTCAAGCTTATAAAATCTGTTTGAATATGACGTCGAGTATTTTTAAGAAAAAGTTAAAATTGCATATTTTGGTGCAGTCTTATATGTAAAGTGTATTTTTTCGCTTACAAATTCGATTTAAAATGCGAAAAAAAAGTGAATTCATATTTTTCCAAAAATAAGTTGATGTTATATTCTAGAGAATTTAATTGTTTACAAAACGCGCCATCATTTGGCTAAATCGGTTTAGTAGATTTTTCTCTATTGCGTACGCAAAATTGGAAAATGATGTTTGCGAGAAAAAAAAAACACGTTAAAAGTTGGGTAAACATAAGAATTTTTATGTGCTTTTTGACCTTTAACTTCGAAAATACTATATCTATTGACTTGAAACTTTGAGGGAAAATTCTTGAATAGTTTAGCTATGGATACAGGCTATTTTCAAAAAAAAAATCAAATCGATTTTCTAGACCTGGTAAATGATAATAATATGATAATATTGCTAGGTTAAGAAAACAACTCTACAAATATTTATTAACTAATTGTATATGCATGCAAGTAGAGTAAATTCCCGCATATCAATAAATAAACACAAGCATCATGTATCAAACATTACGTTATGTTAGGGGGACGAGTTTATGTGTGTGCGCATGGACGTTCGTATTTTGGTTTTACGTATTCGTATTTGCCGAAGAAACCCCCCAGCCGTGTAAAGTGTGCAAATGCACACGCAGAGTACATCCACTTGGCCGTAGAGGCGGCAGTGGGGGCGGCCTCCACGCGCGGATCTTTATATGGTGAATTGCATCAGACCTAATCTCTTGCATATTTGAACAGGTCGGCGTTGGCGGTGGTCGTGGGTGTAGGGCGCTCACGCCCGTATGAAAAGTTAAAGGCATCGGCGCCCTCCACCTCGCGCCGGGTGCATCTAGCCGCCCCTTGACGTGTGTTTTGCCAGACGCCGCCGCCGCACCTGCATTTCGCATTCACATTCGCTCACCGTACGCCGTACGTACAAGAAAAACAAAGTGCGACGTTCGAATTTAATTCGATTTCGCCCGTTTAATGTTTGTTGATGCCCGCCCCCTGCTTAATTCATTTTTTTTCAATAAAAGTATCCAGCTGCCGCCACCGGAGAGTATCAAATAAGTTATATTCTGGTGGAATAAATTTCGAGACATTTTCTCATCTGAAGAGAGCGGTTAAATTCTGATATTTCCTATGAATAAACCCAATTATTCTCTTTGTTTTGAGTGTACTTGATCGTAAAAATTGAATAATTATTGTAAAATGTAATTAAATTTATCTACAATTATTTTCTTTTTGAATAAACTAATATTTTCTTAGAGTTTAAATTATTCTTCAGAAGAACAGATCAGTATAGATAGAAATAATTACTCGTTTTTGAGTTGCTCCACTGCGTACATTCTAGCGTAGAAAATTTTGATCAGAAATAAAAAAGCAAAATGTTTTAGCAATGCCTATGAAATTTTCTTGAATATGACGTCGAGTTTTTTCAGGAAATATTAAAATTACTTGCTTTAATACACCTTTAAAGTTAAAATGTAATTTTTCACATAAAAATCTAATTTTAACTGCGGAATGTATATGTAAATGTATAAATTTTCGAAAAATTCTAGACGTTATATTCTGAAGAATTTAATTGACTTTCAAATGGGCTATGAATCAACCAAAATAGTTTGGTAGTAGCTTCTCAAACGTGTACGCAAAATTGAAAAACGATGTAGTGAGAAAAACAGGCATAAAGTTAAGTAAACCTAAGAAAGTTTTATGAGTTGCGCATATAACTCATAACATATAACTTCGAAAATACCAAATCTATCGATTTGATGATATTTTGAGGTAATATTCTTGAATAGTTTAGCTATTGATTAAGACTATTTCCAAAAAATTGATTTGTTTGATTCCGGAAATAAGCGTACTTCTTTAATTGAGAATTTTATTTATCAAGTCAAAATTGGAATTTATACCGCCTCGTTTTTTGAGTTCCTCAGCTGCGTACACTCTAGCGTCCGTAATTTCAATCGGTCGTAAAAAGCCTAAAAGTTTATGAGAAGCTTATAAAATTGGCTTGAATATGACGTCGAGTGTTTTTAAGAAAAAGTTAAAATTTCACAATCTAATGCACTTATAATGTTAAAGGGCAATTTTCCCATAAAATGTTCGTATTAATATATGGAATACATTAGGTATATATTCAATTTTTCAAAAAGTCTAAACGTCATATTCTAGAGAATTTAATTGTCTTTGAAATGAGTTACGATTTAGCTAAATCAGTTTAGTAGAATTATTTTCATCGTGCACGCAAAACCGAAAAACGCTGTTGCGATAAAATTGCGTTTAAAGTTGGGGAAACATAAGAATTTTTGTGAGCTTTATAAGCTTTAACTGCGTAAATATTTCATCTATGGACTAGAAATTTCGGGGAAATATTCTTGAACAGTTAGCCATTGATCAGGGCCATTTTCAAAAATTATTTCCCCCTCAAAAGACTATTTATTCCTCTTCAAAACTTCTGTCTCCTAAAGTAAGAGTAAATAATTAGTTTTTTAATGTTTGCAGGTAATTGTTACAATTTCAGCTATTAATTTGTATTATAACTTAAAAGTTCAAAGTATACAAAGTTGTACAAATACCCAGGTGTCAGGTGTCAGCTATAAAAGAAAAGCTGTGGCGAAATAATATGATTTCTCTGTATTCAAAAATCCAATTATTTTTCCTTAACGTGCAGAAGCAACACGACGCCAAGGAAAACGAGTTATACCCAGGGAAAACATGAGACAACTCAACATGGCTCAATCAACTCGCAAAGCAAACTGCGGTTTATCTCGTGTAGCAAGTAGTTATTACGCGGCGAGCGGCGAACGGCGAAAAATGCGGAAGCGAGTGGGATGTGCGAGTGGCTGCGATGCATTCGGAACGCATCACATCGCGAGAGGTTTGCACGAATGTAATGTTAACATGTTGAGACAGGAAAAACTACTTCAGCATCGACTCCCCACCCGCCACCAGCGCGCCAGCACACCCGCGCACAAGCTTTCACTCTTCGCACCACTCGAGTTTGTGGCCACCCCCTCAGCAACACTGTTGTATCGCGTCGGGGTAAATCCGCCACAAGAGAAATTGAAGAGTTGAAGAATGAAGCGCCGCGCCGCGTGTATCGCGCGTTATTTCCATATAAATGCAACCCGCGCTCGGTGCTTGCTAGCAATCTCAATTTCAATCCGCTTACAATTATTTATTTTCACGCTTTTCATGTGAGGTTATATGATGCTTACTGGTAACGTATTTTGCTACTTGTTTCGTGAAATTTCAATATTTTCGAAAAGTATCGAGAAAAATATCGTAAAAAAGTATCGATATTTGTTAGTATCGAAATTTACTAAATGTGAAAGTATCGATTAAAAGTATCGATATTTTGCGATAAATATGGGATGAACATATTAATACTTTGTGCAATCGAAAATGTTGAAATTTGGAAGTATCGAATAAAAGTATCGATACCTTTCGATATGTGTCGGTTGAAAGTATCGATATTTTTGGTATAGAAGTGAACTTTAAAATTATCATGACCTAAGTATCGAATGAATGTATTGGTACTTTTACCATCGGAAATGCCCAAATATGAAGTATGGAATAAAAGTATCGATACTTTTCTTGGTATCGCACATATCGAACTTTGAAATTATCGTGACCTAAGTATCGAATGAATTTATCGATACTTTTTGCCATCGAAATTGTCGAAATGTGAAGTATCGAATAAAAGTATCGATACTTATTGATATGTATCGGTTGAAAGTGTCGATATTTTTGGCATTGAATCGAAAATATCGAACTTTGATATTATCGTAATTTAAATATTTTTTTGCTCTTGAATACATCAACATGTGAAGTATCGAATATAAGTTTCGATACTTTTCGAGAAGTATCCGTTGAAAGCATTAATACTTTTGGTACCGAACATATCGAAATTTGAAAGTATCAATACTTGTTGCCGTCAATAATGTAACGAAAAGCATCGAATAAAAGTATCGATACTTTTCAATATGCATCGGATGAAAGTGTCGATATATATGGTATTGAATAGTACATGTCAAACTTTGAAATTGTCGTAACTTAAGTATCGAATGAATGTATCCATATTTTTTACCATCGAAAATGTCGAAACGTGAAGGATCGAATATAAGTATCGATACTTTACGATAAATATCGGATGAAAGCATTGGTACTTTTGGTACGGAAAATTTGGATATTTGAAAGAATTGACACTTTTTACCATCGAAAATATCGTTATGAGTAGTATCGAATAAAAATATCGATACTTTTCAATATGTATCGGCTGAAACTGTGTATACTTTTGGTATCGAACATACCGAGACATGAAATTATCGATACGTTGTGATATCGAATTTATCGAAATCCGAAATTATCGATAATTATCGAATGAAAATATCGACATTTTTGTTATCGGAAATGTTAAAGAGTCTCATAAAAGTATCGATAATTTTGGGTATTGAAAATATCAGAACGTGGATATGTGAAAGTATCAAATAATAGTATAAGTAAAAAAGGTAAAGTTTCTCCACTAAGTATCGGATGAAAGTATCGATACTCTTGGTTGCTGAAAATGCCGAACATTTGAAAGTATCGTTAAGAGAGCATGGAATAGAAATATCGATACTTTTCGGTGTATATCGAAAGTATTGAAAGTTGAAAGTAAATCATTGCACATTTCTAATAAGAATATATGGGGGATGGCATCAGCAACAATCGATATCTTCAGGCGTGTCTTATTCGTGCGTGTCTTGCCGTCGCGCCGCGCCGCCCGCGAAGCTATCATTACATGAGACATTCGCTAGTTAAATATGCACCGCGCCACCCCCGGCTGCGTCAAAACCGACATCGGTGCGTCTTTCATCGAATGCCACGACAATATAATCAGCTTATAAATATTTATTAAACAGGACTTGCCACATCCACTTGTAGGCTGGCGAGGGGGCAGCAGCTCGAAAGAAAAGTGTTTTATTCAGGCAGAACAGGACGCCAATGACTTGTCGGTTGTGTGCCGTACGGTTGCTGTAGTTTTTCTTTCTCATCGGTTTTCAGTTTGTTTTCAGTGGTTGGCGTGCGCAAAGTTCAAGTGCATGCTGTGTACACGGCCTTAATTGCGATAATTATCGGCGTTGAGAGCTGCCTACTCGTTTCCGGGATGTGCACGGCCGATGAACACTCGAGGCATATGTGCAATTGATTTTCAACTAGCCGATCGCATCGCTCTATTCGGTGGCTGTTGTGTTGTTGTTGCTGTGTTCGGTTTGGGATTTAGGAGCTCGATTGTGGGAATGGGGTTGTGGGTGTGGATGGACTGGAATCGGATGAAGAGAATTTCCATTACGCGATTAGACATTAAGTCCACTTCGGGCGCGCTGCAGTGGGCACCGGCTCGATTGCAACTTCCTCCGAAAACCGCCACAATGCAGGCAGGCATGCTGGCAAACGCCACTCGGCGCAGAGAGGGGTCATCATCCGTCGTTATCCCTCTCATCTTGACTCAAATCTCCCGCGCACAGAGTACATTGGGCGATTTCTAGAAAGAAGCGTCTTAAATCGACGCTGCGTCGAATCAGCGCCAAAAATACGCATTTCGCGTCTTTTTATCTTGATTTTTAACATATTTAGAATAATGCTATCGGTATGAATAGTACACCGTTAGATAGCTTAACACTTCTACTTTTATATTCAATAGGTATAATTTAAAATAATATTTTTTTGCATAGAGTTATTAGAGGTAGACTTTAACCTTTACTAAAAATATGAAAGAGTAAAATTATTCATTAATTCATATTTCAGCATATTATTTGTTTCATAGTCTATTAAACGGTGTACAGGTTGTTAATATTTTGCTTGTGTAAGATCACTTTTTGGGGGTGTATACAGGAGCGCACAGTGAACTGCAAGTAAATTCTCCATATACGAGTGGCGCGGTTGTTATTTCGCTCTGCGTGAGCCACGATTTTTGTGCTCACGCAAGTTGTGCGTCTATCACATCGAATTTAGTCACAACTTGTATACGGACAATTTACATGCATTCCTCTGCGCGCTCATGTATATACTCATAACAAGAGTCATTTACAAATAGGATTATAATAATATATACAGCATTTAATAGACTATCAAATAGAGAATATGCTGATATATAATTCATCGAATAAATTTTGCTCCTTCATATGGTTAGCAAACGTTAAAGTATATCTCTGATAACTCTGTATAAAAGAAAAGTAAATAAATTCTAAGTGCTCATTATTGGGGCAGAAGAATTAGGCTATCTAATGGTGTATCATTCATTCCGATAGCATCATTCTATACATGGTAAAATTAGCATTAAAGATGAGAAATGTATAATTTCAAGCGTTGAAGCGGCGTTGCGTCGATTTGAGACGCTTCTTTCTTGAAATCGCCCACTGTGCAGCATGGTAGATCCTCAGCGTCGGTTTAGTGTGGCCATCGTTTTTGTTGCGTTGATAGACAATGGTCGGTTGCGATGGTTTTTCTCGCAGCAATTGTATCGATTGCGTCGTGGGACCCGGCTGATATAGGCAAGGGCGTTAATCCTTTTATTTTTACCTAGGCCGCCGCTGTGGGGGGCTGGAGTTAATCCGTGCTAAGCCACGTCGGCGTCTTGTGCTGCTTGAGCCATGAGCACGCGCTCAAGTATATCCCAATCGAAAAAAGGAGGAAATAGTGCGGTTGATAAAACGCGCCTTTTTTTTCTTTCTTTCATTCTTTGTTTTATTCTGCCTCTGCTGTGGATGTGCGGTGGCAGAGTGGCGGCATGGCAGGCAGGCTGGCGGCGGCATGAGGCATGCAGACACTCTACATGGTGCGAACACGCCGGAATCATTCGTTTTAATCTTCGCCGCTGCGAGGATTTTCATTTCTCGCCGATTCTTCTGCGAATGCATGCAGAGGGGTGAGGGGTAGGGATGGTGGTGAGGGTACAGTTGATGGTAAAGAGCTGGTGGCGAGGCGTAGTGGTGGCGGTGAGAGTTAGAGTGGGACGGGGTTGGGAGACGCGAGAAAAGGGCGGCAACACGCTAAAACGCTAAACTCACCCCCCCCTGCCAGGCGCCGTACTGCGAAATAATATGCAGCTTTTAATTCGACGATGCTCTTATTGCTCATGGCCCGGTGCGGTGGTATTGCAATGCCTCGCGTCGTTTCGATGGCGCAAAAGAAAAGATAAACGCGAGTGTTGCATTGCAGAGGGGGCGATGTGGCTGGGGCAGCAAATCCCAAGTTGCAGCAGGTCGAGGCGTGAGATAGAAATGATATGCAATGCAGTTACGGGGCGAAGTGCAAGGCGAGAGTGGCAGCCCGGCATCCGACGACGCTGATTCTAGTTCGCGCCGGCCAGACGTGATACCAACAGGCAGCAGGAGGCGGCTAGCTGCCGCCGCTCTACCCTCCGCGTGTACTCACCGCCTCCGCAGACGATGCGCAGCGGCTTGTTGTATTCATAATAATCCCTTAAGTCGCAGATAAACAAAGAATATTACGTTTTATTGCGTTTTCGACCGGCGCAATGCATTCGCGTCATACTTTAATTTAACACCGGCCGTAAACTGCTTCCTGCCTCCTGCAC
The DNA here is from genome assembly GCA_027575185.1 of Mimaenictus wilsoni. Classification (NCBI taxonomy): domain Eukaryota; kingdom Metazoa; phylum Arthropoda; class Insecta; order Coleoptera; family Staphylinidae; genus Mimaenictus; species Mimaenictus wilsoni. The sequence goes on along the minus strand of JAODAC010012996.1, from coordinate 21,482 downwards.
ACGCTGTTACTCAGCAGGAACAGTACAAGCATTAATTAAATTTACAGTTTTACGTTTAATTTTTACATTTTATATATTCTAATTTCTTTTAATTCTTATAAACATTTCTCAAAATTTTACAAATATTTCTCAATGTTCAGAAAACGTACCTGGATGGCTTTTAAGAGGCGAAGCAATGCTTATAAAGTTGCTTAAGTTATACCTCAGACTAGGCAGATAGCCTTACAAACCTGAAATGCCGTTGAATATATTAATATGCTTATAGTTGTTGAGGTTTCTACTTTATAAAAAGGTTAATCCGAATCAAGAGGTATCTCTTACCATCCCATATCAATTACCTTCAATTACATTCATTTCTTTGATTTACATATTTTGTAGTGCAATTTAAATTAAAGTTTAAGGGTATTAAATATTAAGTTATTAACATGAATGAAATGTCGATGTTCCGTTCTGGATTGGTCCTTCAAATATGGCATTTTAAAAGAAATTTTATGAAAACTAACGTTTTCAACTTCAATAGGGGTTTTTCACCCTTATCCGGCCTACCGGATAGATGCCACAAATTGCAAATTATTCCTTATTTCATCTACTTTCAGATAGTATAAACATTTTGCTGTTTATTTTTGTGGGAATTTGGAATTTGCCAGTTTTATAATTGAAAACCGGGTTTCATTCAATTCATTGATTTACTTTACAGTTTGAAGTGTAATAAAAATTTATTTTAAGGGTATAAAATATTAAGTTATCAACATGATACAAATGACCAACTATTACTCAACTCTTCTACTTCACTATGACGTAAAAATTATCTAAATCCGATCTAGATAAGTCCTTCAAATATGGTATTTTAAAAGAAATTTTATGAACACTTTTGTTTTCAACTTTAATAGGGGGTTTTCACCATTATCCTTCTTCGTGGGCGGATGTCATATATCCCAAATTATTCCTTATTTCATCTACTTTAAGATGGTATAAACATTTTGCTGTTTATTTTTGTGGAAATTTGGAATTTGCCAGTTTTATAATTGAAAACCGGGTTTCATTCATTTCATTGATTTACTCATTTTGAAGTGTAATTAAAAATTTATTTTAAGGGTATAAAATATTAAGTTATCAACATGAAGCAAATGACCAACTATTCCACAACTCTTCTACTTCACTATGATGTAAAAATTATCTAAATCCGATCTAGATAAGTCCTTCAAATATGGTATTTTAAAAGAACTTTTATGAACACTTTTGTTTTCAACTTTAATAGGGGATTTTCACCCTTATCCGTTTTCGGGGGCAGATCCTATATATCCCAAATTATTCCTTATTTCATCTACTTTCAGATGGTATGAATATTTTGCTGTTGGCTTTTGTGGAAATTTGGAATTTGCCAGTTTTATAATTGAAAACAAGGATTCATTCATTTCATTGATTTACCAGCGGTGCTTTGGTAACGGTGATTTTTCCGCGGCGATTTTACCGCGGTGAAATTACTGGCTCGCGCTTAACTTATACCTCAGGCTAAGAAGATAGTCTTATGAACCTGACATGTCATTGAATATATTACTATGCTTATAGATGTTGATGTTTCCACTTTATGAAAAGGTTAATTCGAACCAATAGGTATCTCTTATCATCCCATATCAATTACCAGCGATTAGTGTTTAGGTTTATGTGTATTCAGCCCGTTCAAGGATCGACAATCGGCCTGTCTCGTCTATCTGCACATCAGCAAACACTATTTGTGGCAGTTGAGTTATAATCAGCGAACAAACGTGCCTCAATTGCTGTATCAGGTAGCGTAATGTGGGTGGTCGCCACCTCTATCAACACCACAATCTCCTTCTACCTTCTACGTCCATCTACCAACACCATCTCCTCCTACAACTATCGTCACCACCGTTTCGGCCGCCAAACTCCATCCGATACACTTGCAAACATTAATTGATGGCTGAGATAATGCAGGGGGGAGATGAAGGCGTGGGGCGAATTGTTAATTCGATACAGACGCATCATTCGCAATTAGCACACAAACGCACGACCGGCTGACACGCGTTAACCCAAATTTCGGCCCCTACGTGTATGTTTATCCGCTTCAAATGTGTCGTCACGTTAATTTCCAGCATCGCCCTGTTGGAAATTAACGTGTCGACGTATAAGTATGCGTATGTCGTCGTATGAGTGTGAGTGTCGCGGGGGGCGGTTGTTTTGGGGTGATGCGTTTGCTGTTTGCATTCCGCGCATTCCGCAAGTTTAGTGTGTAACTTACGACGCGCGGAGGCGGCGTTGTCGAGTGTGGCTAATAGCCCCCACAGTGTAATGCATGCAGTGTGCTGCGCGACGTTAGGCAATTCGAATGCGCTTCCGTGCTGCTGTGCTGCTTGAGGCGGGGGCAGGCGGTGGCACGCGGAGGCGGCAATGTGAGTGCGTATATGCGACGCAAGCAGGCGGTGAGAGACGGTGCTGGCACCGCCACTGCGACTGGCATCCGCACGCGCTACCACCCCACCTCGCACGAACATAGCTCACGAGCAACTTTAGGTAATCGTTGTTGTTTCCGCAAACTAACTCGTAATGAGCTCGTGATTATTATTGACTTAGTTTTAATTGCCGACGCACGTCGAGTGCGCATATTTGTGTGGCGTTTAGCCTATTCGTATTGATTCCTTCGTACGTGAATACTCAATCATTGCCTGATTACGTACCTCCGACATTCTCTTATGTATGCAAGAAGTCAGCAGGGGAAGATGGAAGAAGGAAGATGGAGAATATAACCTTTCATCTTTCCCTGCTGAATTCTTGCAGGATCTCCTTAACTATTTGCAGGAGCGAGTTTACATTAAAAAGACTCAAATATTCAACACTTTAAGCAAATAAAATGTAACAAAACTGAAATAACTCGCGTTAAACACGCGAAAAACCACATTAACAGTCTTAATAATTCGTGTCTGGGGGTCTGCGGGGAGTGCCGGCGCGTTTGTTAATATTGCCAACACAATTCGCCTGCTGGCAAGTTGATGCTACCGAGTTTGCGAGTTTGCAAAGTCCTGCGCAACTGCAGAACAACAATGGAAGCCGCGCAGCAACTGCGAGCGAATTTAATTATTAGCTTCGATAATCTTTAATTTTATTTGCTTGCTAACCAGCTTTGGAAATTTATGAACTAAGATACGCCTGTATACCTAAGATGCTGGGTGAGCGGTAGAGAGGGTTGGTGAGGGTTGGAGAAGATTGTAGAGGGGCGGAGGCGGTTTGTAGGTGGCCTGATAGAGAAGGGTGAACAGTGGGAGAGGGGTATAAACATACAAACAGGATTACGAGATTTTATAGCTTGTTTTTATGTATTGACATGGATATAAACATAAATTGACTGAGTTTTTGAGCGTTGTTAACCGATATGAAAGAGCATCACATCATACAGTGGTTTGAAGCCACTGAAAATCTGCCAAAAGAACATTTGCGCGCCATCGACTGTGAGATGCAATTTAAAATATATTTTAGTATATTAAATATTAAGCTATCAGGATGAAGCTAGTGGCAAACTGTTCTTCAACGCTTCTACTTTAATATGATATAAAATATATCTCAATCCGTTCTTGATTAGTTCTTCAAATATGGCCTTCTAGAAGAAATTTTATGAAAACTTTGTTTTCAAGTTTAATATAGGTTTTTCACCCTTATCTAGCCTTGGAGGTAGATGCCACATATCCCAAATTATTCCTTATTTCATCTACTTTCAGATGGTATCAATATTTTGTTGTTTATTTTTGTAGGAATTTCGATTTTGTCGGTTTTTTAATTGAAAACAGGGTTTCATTGATTTCATTGATTTGCACATTTTGTAATGTAATTTAAAATAAAGTTTAAGGGAATTAAATATTAAGTTATCAATATGAATGTAATGACAAACTATTCCTCATCTCTTCTACTTCACTATGATTTGAAAATTATCTTAATCTGATCTAGATAAGTCTTTCAAATATGACATTTTAAAAGAAATCTTATGAAAACTTCAATTTCAACTTCAATAGAGGTTTTTCACCCTTATCCGTCCTAGGCGGCGGATGCTACATATCCCAAATTATCCCTTATTTCATCTACTTTCAGATGTTATAAATATTTTGCTGTGTGTTTTTTTACGAATTTCGAATTTGTCGGTTTTATAACAGAAAACAAAATTTCATTAATTTCATTGATATACTCATTTTGAAGTGTAATTAAAAAATTAATTTTAAGGGTATAAAATATTAAGTTATCAACATGATACAAATGACAAACTATTCCTCAACTCTTCTACTTCACTTTGATTTGAAAATTATCTTGATTCGATCTAGATAAGTCCTTCATATATGACATTTTAAAAGAAATTTTATGAAAACTTCAATTTCAACTTCAATAGAGGTTTTTCACCTTCATCCGTCCTAGGGAGCGGATGCGACATATCTCAATTTATTCCTTATTTCATCTACTTTCAGATGGCATAAATGTTTACTGTTTATTTTTGTGTGGGAATTTTCAAATCTGAGACGGACAATTGACATACTCCCCATGTGAGACGTGTCCGTGTGGGTGATACTCGTTTTCCTGACACTTGTAAATGCATTCCACTACTGGTGTGGTTAAAGCTGGAGCACCTACCTTGTAGCAGCGTCTACGGTCTACGTGTATAGCATACGCAATACGCCTTAAGCGAACGTTACGTGCGTTACTCCTCAAGTGCGTAAGCATTCCCGGACCTCTGTCGACAATCGCAGTGCGCCAGCTGGTAATGTCGCGATCGTGCGTGCCTGCACTCCTTGGAAGACAATACGCCGAGATGAGTGCGTTTGAGGGGGTGGCGACGACGAGCTTTGCAGGCCCTGCCGTCCCTTCGACACACGACCCTGCCGAAAGATCCCTCCACCGTCTGCGGACCGAGTCGAGTACTTTAAGTCTCTAAATTATCCAAATACACGCGTATTATGTGTGAAGGAGGATTAGGTGTAACAAAGACTTGTGGCATAGCACGTGCACACACCCGCCACGCCAGTGTATTGTTACGCAATAAACCAAACACTTATTTGCATTTAATGTTATGACTACGCCGAAATTTCAGTCTCTGAGAGAAATCGTCGAAACTTTTCGGGATTTGCCTGCGTTTTACAGGAGGAGGGGTGAGGTATAGGGAGGGTAGTTGGTGGTTAGACGGTGTTGGTAGGTAGAGAGTGTAGTTTGTGGCTGGAGGAAGTTGGAAGGTGGGCTCCTATGGAAAGATCTGAAACTAGTTAGTCACGGGGGGCGGCGTAACAGACCGGGAGAAAGGTCCGAACTTTTACAGTGTTGGTGGAGTAGGCAGCGTATGCGTACCCGCAAGCAATCGGCGCGTTTTGGAGTGGGGGTGGGCGCCGCAATCGTTGATACTATCTACCGAGTTTAAATTGCCTGTATTTCGTCAGATTCGCTACAATTTGATCCGGAAATAAATCTCGGCACAGACGATATCGGTTTTCGGTCGTGTACACGCACATTGCGTCTACTTTTCCGCCGTCTGCCTATCAGCCAACCAACCCCCAAACGTGCTGTGAGTTAATTAAAACATCCTCGCTGCCGTCTCCTACATTCTATGAATGCGACAGTTGAATAAAACGCATCGGAATGAGAATAGCACGCATAGAAAGGAAAGTAAAACGCATAGAAAAAATGGTAAATCGCATAGGAAAGCCGAAATTTAGCGTTGTTGTTCTAAATCAGGACTGTAAACTTATTATTTTGTTTTGCAGGGGTTTCAGGGGGGGGGGGCATTTATTTATGTACCCCTTCAAACATCCTCAGAACCTTTTAACAGTCGAACTCGTAAAATGCGTAGCTGGACCGATCATCGTGGTTCACATCATTGTTGGGTTGGCCATCGTTTAAACAATCAATGATATTTGGGTGCAGCAATATAACCCATGCACACGGTATGTCCAGCTGTACCACCGCGGGCAGTCACCGATAAGGGCCCAACCGCCCGCAGTAAATTATTCATGCCAATATTGACGCCCGCACAACAGGACTCTGAACTTTTTCTGATCGCCGTTTTTTGCGGAATTCGGATTTTATAATCCTTTGCTATAGATTTTCGACAACCGATCCACTCATGGGATCAACCCTTCCTCTACCCCTCTTCGTCACAGACAGCTTAACAGCCTCTTTCGTGGTTTTAAGTTTAGGACGGCCACATAGAGCTTCCCAGTTGCTCCCACTATCCTCCACTATCCTTCCAGCATGGCAATTTAGTTTCTGGTACCACGTCCCCTACCCTGAAACCCCCTTGCACCTCGGGGAGGAACTTTCTCTCACCATTGCCTCTCCCATTCTTGTTGCCACTATAGTTGCTACCACCTAATAAGATAAGTTCATTCCTGTGTTGCCCCTGATTTGTTAGATACCACCTGATACTCCCCCGCCCCCCTCTCTCCCCCCAGGGTCGTTGAACCCGTAAAATGCACCGAAATTGCAAGTCCTCGCTGCTTCCAAAATACAGCAATTTCTATACATCTACAGCGAGCCTAAATTAATTAATTAACTTTAAATAAATATGCAGCGGTTTATTTTCCCATTTTCTCGTCCGTACATTCAATTTTTTTTGTACCCGTCCTGCAGACGCCTGACCGAATGAACTAGTTGAATTACACGTACGCCTGTATTCGGAGTGATTAAAAACCATCGATTGCTACGCGGAAATGTGAGAAAAAAAATTAGCTCGCTGCGAATTTCAGGCCAGGGGGGGGGGCGGTGGTAGCCAGTTCACCGGAGGGCAGCAAAACGCGAGCCGCGCGTAATTACGTTCAGCCGCCCCCCGCATCCAACGAAGGGGCCTTGTTAACGTTTCTCTTTATATTTCGGAAGACTTCGTTTTTCTTCTGTCTGTCGGGCGCGTTGTGGAAGGTACACGCGCCGTGTACACGTTAATTTATATCGATAGAGCCATCCCCTTGTTGGGGCGAAAGGGGCGAATTCCTGTAGCCGCGTAACGAGTCCGCAAACACCGTCGCAATTCGGCAAACCTTTTAAACGATACTCCATAAATATTTTACCTTCAGCTTCAGGATGCTCGCTGTATGCTTACCTTCGTAAGCATACAGCGAGCATACTCAATCGAAATTTCGCTGTGACTTTTTATGATAATCCACCCAACCTCTACTGCACGCACGTACGCAAATTTAATCGCAGTGTAATTGAAAAGCAATAAAAAATTTCGCGAACGAATCACGGAGGGAAAAAATCGTAACACGCGCCGTCGCGTTAGCGTAAACCGATAAAAGTTAATAAACCCACGCGCAGGAAGGGCGACTTATAAAATTGTTGGTATTGCCGCCCCCTTCGGCCTCCTTCGGCCCGCTTCAAGTTTGCAGCGACCGCACGAAAACTTTGTTTTCTAAGTGGATTATTACGAGAATTGGAATTCAGTTTGCTTACTAACTCACTTATTCACTCAAATTTTATTCGTAATTCGCTTCTTTTTTTCTTCTTTCACCCTCCAACGTTCGGCGGTGGTGGGGGCCGTGGTAATACTCGCCCTTCGTCCTCATTCTAGCGATGGCGTTTACGGTGGCGCTGATTTTCGCGCGACTTTCGTTGATTTCGCGCGCAATCAAGCAAACGCATTCGTTAATTTACGCAAACGCTCTTGTTTTCGTCGGCCACATTGTTGTCTGTCGATTGCGTTTGATCTGTGAATTTCGGATGAAGGGTGAGGGGAGGATGCGTCGGCAGAAAGTTATGTTCGTTAAGTGGCGCGATTGTGCTGTCTGTTGATGAGGGGAAAAGGAAAAGTGAAAAGTTGCGCATTATTTATCCGCACAATAATATACAAAAGGGGTCGTTGCAATTAATGCAATAAATATTAACCGGAGGTCATAAATTCCTCAAGGGGGCGATGCGCCACCGCCTGGGGGCCACTTTGGCAGCGCTTTGTGCACGCTCACGCACGCCGCCTTCGAATGGGAAAACTTATAAGTCGCCTCGTTTTAATGCGCATTCAAAAATCCGGTGGCTATAAAAACTTGCTGAGTTTGCTCGCTTTCAATCAGCCAATCGCTATTTACGATTTGATCGTAAATCCGATCTGATTGCAGATATAATTGTATCTTAAATCATTGATTTGACGAAAGAACTATCTTCATTTTCTTATTGTATCTTTCTTTTTATATCTTGAGGAAAAACGTATTTGAATATGTCCAAAACACTTATTTGCGTTAAAAATGTGTTTAAACGCATCTGGAGATCGTTTGTTCTATGGATTCGGCGGTGTAAACATGTGATTTCTGAAATTTTGGAGATATTCGCAAAAATATAAAACAAAAACGTGTTTGGAGGTGTTCAAAAGACTTATTTGCGCTAAAAATGTGTTTAAACACATCTGGAGATGGTTTGTTCTATTGATTCGGGGGTGTAAGCATGTCATTCTGGAATTTTGGAGATATTCGGAAAAATATAAGAGAAAAACCTATTTGGAGGTGTTCAAAAGACTTATTTGCGCTAAAAATGTGTTTAAGCACATCTGGAGATGGTTTTTTTATTGATTCGGGGGTGTATACATGTGATTTCTGGAATTTTTGGAGATACTCCCTAAAATATAAGAGAAAAACGTGTTTGAATGTGTTCAAAAGACTTATTTGCGCTAAAAATGTGTTTAAACACATCTGGAGATCGTTTGTTCTATGAATTCGGGGGTGTAAACGTGTGATTTCTAGAATTTTTGGAGATATTCGATAAAATATAAGAGAAAGCGTGTTTGGGTGTGTTCAACCAACTTATTTTTGCTAAACAGTTTGTTTAAACATACACAGATGTATAGATTCGGGATTATACACGCGTTTGCTGAAATGTTGGAAAATATTCGCTAAAATATAAGCCGAAAACGTGTATTAATGTAATTAACTGACTTATTTTTGCTAAAAGTGCGTTTAAACTCATCTGGAGGTCAATAGCTCTAGAGGTTCGCGAGTAAACACGCACTTTCTGAAATTTATGAAAGTATTCCCTAAGATACAAGGCAAAAACGTGTTTGGATGTGCCCAAACGGCTTAGTTTCGTTAAAATTTGGGATTAAACACATCGGGAGATAGATACCAGTTCGGCGCGTAGCGTGCGATGTGTTCGATCTGAAAAAGGAACAACTTGTATATTTTGTTCGCTGTTTCTTTCTATACTTACTTAATAAACGAACATACAAAAGGTTAGGTTCATTTTTATTTATACAGATAAACTGGTTAAACTGTTTCATAAATATGTGGGTGTATTCTTACAAATGTTAGAACCTAATTACGTGCACCCATTGTTGTAAATTTAACACCTTAATACGCTATCACTAACAAATTGAATTTTCTTGCTTGTTACAGTGGAAGCAACGCTGGGGCGTCATTACAAAGTTATCTCCGGCTGCAGGTGAGTACGCATGCTGTGTAGGGAATGACCGCGTAGCGAATTTTCGCATTGGCCCAGCCCTGAAACGAGTGCAATTGCTCGGCACTGCAACACGAGTAATATCGGTTACAATGAGCGCAAATTCAATGCCGATGCAGATTGTCTCGTTATTGTCTCGTTATTCCATTTCGCCCGTATTTACATTACACAATTTGCATTGTAACGTATTGCGTTCGCAAATGGCGGCGGTGGCGGTGCTTCGACGACGCAGACGCCACCGCCACTACCGCCGCTGCCGCACATGCAGAGATGTCAATTAGCCGGATGCAATAATAGCACCGTGAGCAAATTGCGGGCCGGCCCTACCCCTAATTGACGCATGATTATTGCGGCGAACAATTGACAGTTCGCGATTTATCGCTTTTACGACTTTGGGTAATTACTCATAGCACATCAAAGCACTTGAAACTTGTAAATAATGTCGATGTTCGTGTCGCCTATGTCAACAATTGCTGATAGGTTGAAAGGAGATAACCTTTAAGCAGTAATTTAAGAGGAATATAAGTAACTTAAGACTTTTGACAGTTACCAGAACTTTTAATCACGATCACACTGCCGAACACAGCTACACATCTCCCGACGTGTTTCGACCATCGTTTCAGCGAACATAAGCCATTTGAGCAGATGTAAAAACTTTATTTTCTTATATTTTAGCAAATATTTGCCAACATTTCTGAAATCACGTGCTTACACCCGAACTATTGAAGCTACCGATCTCCCGATGTGTTTAATGCACATTTTATCGAAAAGAAGTTGTTTGAATATATCCAAACAAGTTTATTCTGCTATTTTTTAGCGAATATTTCCCAAATTTTCAGAAATCGCGTGTTTACACCCGGACAGTACCAGGTACTTATCTCCCGATATGCTTAAATACACTTATTTTAGCGAAAATAAGTGGTTTGAGCATGTTTACACCCGAATTATTTCAGCTATCGATCTCCCGATGTGATTAATGCACATTTTGTCGGAAAAACGAAGTCGTTTGAATACGTCTAAACACGTTCTATCACCTATATTTCTTACCTGATCAGTTATAACTATCGATCTCCCGATGTGTTTAAAAGTTTATTTTGGCCAAAATAAGGTGTTTGGACATATATAAAAACGAGTTTCTCTCATATTTCAGGATATATATATCCGAAAATTTCAGAAGTCGCGTGTTGACTCCCAACCTTTATAACTACCGATGTCGCGATGTGTTTAGGTTCAAGTTTCTCAACAAAAATAAATCATTTAAGGACATCTAAACACGTCTTTTTTCTTTATTTCCCAAAATATATGTAATCGAGTGTTTATTTCCGAATCTTTACGGCTCCCGATGTGTTTATATTCACTTAATAGCGAAATTAAGTTATTTGAACACAGTCAAACACGTCTTTCTCTTATAATTTATTGAAAATTAACAAAACTTTCTATAATGGTGTGTTTCTCCCTCTATTTATCGCTCGGTGTGTTTAAACATACATTTTAGGAAAAATAAGTTATTGGAGCACATGTAAACACATTTCCTTATTATATATAAGCGAATATTTCCTAAAACTTCAAAATTCGCATGGAAATTTCCAAATTGCTATAGCTACCGATGTCCCAATGTGTTTTAAAGTTCATTTTAACGTCAATAAGTTATGTGAACACATCTAAACACGTTTTACTCTTATTTGTTCGGCTGCACTCCTCTCACAGTGCCAGAGAGCGATTGCGAAAATCAAAGAGTGCAATGACTTAAAAGGCTAAAGAATTTTCTTACATTTTTCTACAACCGTTTTGACAACTGTTCACTGTGCGTCAATACCAAGTAGTTACGTTTCCATGGGATAAATAAGTATAGATTAAAATGTTTGCTGCTAACTTCCTATTGGTTCAGCAATGTGGATATACTGTTTGCTTTGTCGACTGTAGTCGCGGCCAGTAGAAGAAAACACTTCTGAGGTCTATGAAAGAAATGTATTTCATGTTTCGATTGAGCGCTTCGCGTCGTCAATTTTTATTCTTTTGCGATCGACGACGGACGTCGATGGAGCGCCGCCGCCTGCCTGCCGAACGCAGTCGAATGTTTGCGCACGTACCGAGCACGCCACTCAAGACTTTACAAACTCGACGGACCACTCCGGCGGTTTTTGGCGTTTTCGTTCATTTTTCCTGCTCGGACGGTCCGCCGCTCCGTCCGTCCATGTCCGATTTGCGCGGTTTTGTTTCGCTTCTTTTCCCTCGTGGCAGTACGCGCCGCACACGCGCTTGACTTACGTGACAATTTTCGCTTCATCTTCGGCCAGCCACGACGATGCTAAATTATTTTTCGATGCGCTGCCGGCACAAAAAAAAAGCAATAAACTCTTCAGAGTCTGGTCTGGACTGTCGAAGTGGGCGCGACGCGATGAATCACCAACGTGTTGGTTTGCGTGGTGCCTTTGTCGAATTTCATATCTGTAGATCGAGTTCGATCAATGTTGGGACAGTAATTGTATTCGCCTCTTGGTCAGCAACGCCGCCGTGCCGTAGCTGCGCGGTGGCTTGTATTAAACGGGGAGCAAATTGCCAAAAACGAGATCAGATGTTGCGCGGCGCATCGGCAATGAAATCAAATTTATTGGCCGGAAGAGGAATGTCGGCGCAGCGAAAAGTTTTCGACCCAGAAGGGATGCGCAATGAATTTGTTGAAAACCACTTTAATCGCTTCCTCCATCGGGTGCTTGCTGGACGTATGCGCTTTGGTGGTGGCGGCGGCGGCGGCAACTACTATCGGTTTTTCGGTTTCTAATACCACGAGCCTCGATCGGATCTGATGAATTTATACAATACCGGCTCTTAGTGGCACATAGTTTTGTCTGAACTGCCAAAACTCCACAGACAGTCCGAACCCTGAGATACTGATCCCCGGTGTGTTTAAACGCACTCTTTTAGGGAATATAAGTCATGATGTGTTCAAATCTAAACACGTTTTTTAAATATATTTTCACAACTATTCTCCAAAATATCAGTAATCATGAGTATCAACCCAAACCGTTGAAACTACCGATCTCCCGATGTGTTTAATCATTATTTTTATAGAATATAAGTTATTTGAACACATCCTACCACATTGTCTTGTATATTTTAGCGAATATTGCCACAAAATTTTAGAAATTGCGTGTTTACTTCCGAACTGTTACATGTCCCGATCTCCCGATGTGTTTTACCGTAATTTCTAGAGAATATAAGTCATTTGAACACATTTTACCACGTTTTTCTTGTATATTTTAGAGAAAATTTTCACAAAATTTTAGAAATTGAGTGTTTACTTCCGAACCGTTACAGCAACCGATCTCCCGATGTGTTTAATCGCTAATTTCTAGAGACTAAGTCATTTGAACACGTCTTACCACGTGTTTCTTGTATATTTTAGCGAATATTTTCACAAAATTTTAGAAATTTCGTGCTTATTTCCGAACCGTTACAACTATCTACCGAAGTGTTTAAACGTACTGCGGAGACATTTGAACACATTTAAACACGTTTTTCTTTTATATTATAGATAATATTTGATAAAATTTCTAAAATCGTATATTTACTCTCGAACTGTTGCAACTACCGATGTGTTTAAACACAATTTCTAGCAAAAATAAGTCATTTCAACGCACCTAAACACGTTTTTTTTTAAATATTTCATCGTATATTTCACACAATTTCAGAAGCCGCCAGTTTACTCCGGAAGTGTTACATCTACTGATCTCTCGATGTGTGTAATGGTATTTTTTAGTGAAACTAAATCATTGGAACACCTTTAAACACGTTTTTTCATTTGTTGTAACATATATCGTATTCATTTAGATAGTTTTTATTTTTGACCGTTCTAGAAAGGCTTTGAGCTGCTCTACGAAGATCAGAACCGGTAAAGTCGCATTTTATCCAACCAAAACCGCCCCCGATACCCACTACTATCGGACACACCTAGTGCCCGATACGAGAAACCATTGATATACAGATTCTATTTCGCGTTCTGCTGGAATCTGGCCCACAGGCCGTTGGGAGGTCCTTTGGCGCTTTGCGGTCGCCGCGTGCTTTGTACGCGGGATGTGGGGGCAGCGAGCGTGTACATGCACGTGTTATCGCCACCGTTGTAGTTGTATCTCGTCGAGGTTTGGATGCAAGCGCGATTTATCCCCGAGCCCGTGTGGCGGCCGCGTCCGGTTTGTCTCTGTCGTCCACACGCACCCACACCAGTCCCCATTAGCCGCCACCGAAACCGCCCACACCACTGGCAGCGGGAGAATGCATTGGTGTGCGTGCACGTGCACGACTCCCTCGGGTACTGATGGAGTCCGTGCGCGGAAAATGAATGGATTCGCATTAATCTCGGTGTGCTTGCCGCGCGCACCGACAGCCGTCGGTCGACTCGGCGGCGGTGGCGGCGGCGGGGGGCAAGAAATTTCCGAACGCGACGGCCATCGCGCACATTTTCGACAAATTCAACAAATCCCGGCGATTTCTTTGCCGCCGCGACTAGTTTGCGGCTCTCATTGAGAGTTTATGAATCGACAAATCGTCGTTTGGTGTAGTGCCCCGCCACAAACGCCGCCGCTGAGTTCACGCGCCGGCATTCAAGGCGATCGAGCGTGGCCTGGGGATTTCTTTCCCTTTTTCCCCCCAGTTATTTTTTTCTGCTCTCTTTACGCCCGTAAAGTGTACCATTTTAAGAATTGCGCGAACTATACTCGTATGCCGCTGCCTCACCGTCGAAATATTCAACTTTTTCCAATTTCGAATGCTTAAACCGGCAGCGATTGTATTACGCCGGGATTTCTATACCTTTATATCATTCTGGGTTGCGCACAATAGTTTGAAATTGCCAAAATCCGCCAAAAACATTTGCGTGCGCGTTTACTCGACCGCCTGCTCGACTTACTCATTTTGAAATGCAAATTAAAATATACTTTAAATACGTTAAATATTAAGCTATCAACATGAAACAAACGACAAACTGTTCCTCAACTCTTCTACTTTAATATGACATGAAAGCTATCTCAATCCGTTCTTGATACATCCTGCAATTATAGCGTTTTATGTTGAATTTTATAAATATACCTGTTTCAACTTCAACAGGGGTTTTTCACCCTTATCCTATACTGGGGGTTGATGCCAAATATATCAAATTATTCCTCATTTTATACACTTTTATATGATATACATGTTTTCTTCGCTACTTTTGTGGGAATTTCGATATTACCGGCTTTATAATTGAAAACACTTCGAAACAACTTCGTTTTTAATTCAACCATTTAAAAACGAAGTTTTCATAAAATATTGTCCATTAAAATCCATAGCTGAAGGACTTGTCAAGAACATATGAATATAATTTTCTCATCATATTAAAGTAGAAGAGTTGAAGAACAGTTTGACACTCGTTTCATGTTGATACCTTAATATTAAGTACAGTTAAAATAGATTTTAAATTGCATCTCAACTAGAGCAACTCAATAGCGCGGAACGGGAGCGTGCACAATAGTTTTTGGCGTATTTCAATCGCATTAAACCACTGTGCGGGGGCGGCGTGGTGGTTTTATGGCGGCAGCGACTAGTTACGTATAGGCAAATCGTTTTCGCGCACTGTAGGCGACAAACGAGTGTAATAATTCACTAAAATTCACCAGCAAAATATATGGGCATATTTTTTTCGGCAAGCTTTTCAAATTTTACAAATATTGCTCAAGATTTAATGTTTGCAAAATTCGGAAACAGCTCAAAAAACATCAGGATTCACGAAGGAGCAAACTATAAAACGATCAGGACGCACGCCATTATCCTTTAAAATATATAAACGTGCCTTCCAGACTTATGATCCTATAAGGATAATGGCCGGCATCTTCGTGGCATTTACTTTACCCGCCGCCAGCCAGCGTTTGCAAACGCTTTGTCCTTTTTTCCCCGTCTTACCGGCGGCGGTAGCGGCCTGTTTGTGTGGAGATTTGCTGCACACCTCTGCAGACCGGCGTGATGGCCGTAAAAATCACACATCGACGAAGGAATCTTCGAAAATTTACTAGGTGCCCGTTATTTATGCGCTCGTTTTTCATTTATTGTGCGCTCGGCAGTGGCGCAACTCTGCACACTTCACTAATTCGCCCGATAACGCCTGCCTGCCTGCAACCACTCCACGAGGGTGCAGAACCCAAAAAAAAGCAATATAAGCGAATATTCCTACATAGCGTCCTATGATCAAGTGATCCCCCTATGAAATTTTTAATTAAAACAATGAACGTCTTCGTTAGGCAGCCTTTGCGTTTGAGGCGTTGATTTGCGCTTGTTTAACGCCCCACGGCTAAAATTAACACGCAAATGCAATTTTTTAAGAGTTGCGCGTTTAAGTGACATTGAGCCGACGCAATTAGAAACTTTGTCGAAGGGATGGAGCGATTAATTAAGCGCATGACGTTCCGGAAAGATCAAACTCTGATTTGCCGATGGATGGGCGTGAGGGGGACGAAAAAAAGTCGAGGAAAGTTTACTCAAACCAGATTTACACAAGTTGGCGACGAGTAATGTTCCGCTATACCGTTTTAAGATCGAGTTTAGCGTTAAATAGATATCCATTGGGCACATATCTTTCACAATTAAATCGATTACTCAATGATTAATTGAAATATGTTTGTTCGCGACATTTGAGATTTTTTAACGGTTTGTGGAGCCCATCAAGTTTATAATTTTACATGGGACTGTTCATAAGACGACATAAAATGTAATTAACTCTAAAACTAGCAAAGTATAGTAGTTGTAACTCTCACCAAATAATTGCAAAAACTAGCTGAATATAAAAATACAAATCTGCGATTTTTGTGATTTTTTGGCGGCCTGTGGAGTCGATCAAGGTTTATAAAGTTGCATGGGACTGTTCGTAAGACGATATAAAATGTAATTAACTCTAAAACTAGCAAAGTATACTAATTGTAACTCTCACCAAATAATTGCAAAAACTAGCTGAATATAAAAATACAAATCTGCGATTTTTGTGATTTTTTGGCGGCCTGTGGAGCTGATCAAAGTTTATAATTTTACATGGGACTGGTCATAAGCTGATATAAAATGTAATTAATTCGAAAACTAGAAAAGTGTAGGACTTGTATCTCTCACCAAATAATTGCAAAAACTACCTGAATATAAAAATACAAGTCTGCTATTTTTGTGATTTTTTTGGCGGCGTGTGGAGTCGATCAAAGTTTATAAAGTTGCATGGGACTGTTCGTAAGACGATATAAAATGTAATTAACTCTAAAACTAGCAAAGTATAGTAGTTGTAACTCTCACCAATTAATTGCAAAAACTAGCTGAATATAAAAATACAAGTCTGCGATTTTTGTGATTTTTTGGCAGCCTGTGGGGCTGATCAAAGTTTATAATTTTACATGGGACTGGTCATAAGCTGATATAAAATGTAATTCATTCGAAAACTAGAAAAGTGTAGGACTTGTAACTCTCACCAAATAATTGCAAAAGCTAACTGAATATAAAAATACAAGTCTGCGATTTTTGTGAAGCTGATCAAAGTTTATAATGTTACATGGGATTGTTCATAAGACGATATCAAATGTAATTAACTCGGAAATTAGAAAATTGTAACCCTTGTAACTCTCACCAAAGAATTGCAAAAATTAGCTCAATATAAAAATACAAGTTTGCGATTTTTGCGATTCTTTTAGCGGCCTCTGGAGCTGATCAAAGTTTATAATGTTACATGGAACTGTTCATAAGACGATATAAAATGTAATTAACTCGAAAACTAGAAAAGCGAAGGACTTGTAATTTTCACCAAATAATTGTAAAAACTACCTGATTATAAAAATACAAGTCTGCGATTTTTGGCGATTTTTTTGACTGTCCATAAGGCGATATAAAAATGTTATTTACTCGAAAACTATTTTTTACTCGAATGAGACACTTGTAAGTCACCCCAAAACGTTGCAATAAATAGTGGAATACAAATATGCAAGAGCGCGATTTTTGCTACATTCCGGAAAGATCAAACTCGGATTTGCGCAATAGAGCCGAAAAAAAGCCAGGAAAAGTTTACTGAAACGAGATTTACACAAGTTGGTGGCGAGTAATGTCGGCTATACCATTTTACGATGCACTCGACGATCGAGTTTGGCGTTAAATAGATGTGTGGTCGGTTGGGCACATATCTTCCACAATTAAATCGATGTTCGTGACGAAATCGAATTTCGCGAACGCGTTCAACCCGTTCGGATACTCTCCGATCGTGGTCTGCAATATGCACTGGTACGTTTATGTACACAGTGTATGTTATAATATACACTCGCTATACAAACGCTCGCTGAGCATGACAAAAAATGTGTAAAAAGAACCGAAAATGATGACCAAGATGAGAGTCGTGCGTGTCGAAAGAAAAACTGTGATTTCGACCGTTGTACGTGCTGCGCAAAACGCGCATGCGATTAATCCAGCTTGATGAAAGCACTTATTACATTCCATTGTCACTGGCAACGGCGGGTCTTCCCCCAGACTTGACAACGGGCGGGCAATAATCACGCGGAAACATGCACACACGTAGATGTCATGCGTTAAGTGAATGCGCCCGGCGTAATCGTGTATCGTTGACATGTTTCGGCGATAAATCCAGCGCATCTAACGTGGATACGTGCCGCCTCCGTACGTCGCCAACGCCGCCACCATCATCGCCGCTACCACCGCCGCGCCGCCACCACCACCGCCGCCGGAAATAAAACCGTCGCCGGGTGTCGCGATGACGAGCTTCAATTTCGACAATGCGCCGAAAGAGAAAGCCGCGGCGCGCGCGTATGTGTATGTGTGTGTGTGTGTGTGGCCAGCGATGGTGTACGTCGCGTCGTGGTGGCGGCAACGTGTACACGGTGGGTACAAACCCCCCTGAAGTAGCAAGCCACCTTGCTGTGATGGGCAAACGCGCTGTAATGGCACGGCCGACACGTCCCCGGACGTATGTTACACATTCCAACGCTTGCTGCGAATGGGCCCGCATTAAACATTTGCCCACCGTGTGTGACAATGCGTAGGGCGGCGTGCGGTGTCGGGGGGCGGCGGTAGAGGGGTACGGGAGGGTACAGCGGCGGGGTATGTCTGTGCCGCCACCACTGTCGGGCGGGAGTTGGGACCATCGTCCCGGCTCGTTTGAATTAAATTTATTTCCGTGCGACTTTGTCCCCGCCGCGTATCGTAATTTAATGTCGGCCCTCGACTACCGCCAGGAATCGTGCGCTTTGTTTGCCCGCGACGTGGCAGCGGGAATAATTTTCGCAACGAGCTAATCGCGACGAGGGTCGTTTGCGCGGACCGTTGCGAAAACTTGCTTAATTTGCATCCGCAAAAGTAAATAGTGCCACACTTTATAAAAACCTATCTCTAGGAGTGCTTCTTTTAGTTACTAAAAGATGTTTTAATGGACATATCAAAATGAAGAAATTAATATTGGTAGGCATTTACTTGGCTAAAATAATTGATGAATATTTGTTATGGGATCTGAATTTTTGAATATCGTAATTTGCATATGTTGCTTACATTACCCAGGTACATTTGTATTGTAATGTACAAATCCGGGATTTTTTCGGTTTTCCTGACGGCCCGAAGAGCCGATTAAATTTTATAATTTTACATGGGACTGTCCATAAGACAATACAAAAATGCAATTAACTCGAAAAGTAGAAGAGTGTAGCATTTGGAAGTCCCACTAGAAATTGCTATAAAGTAACTAAATACAAATATGCAAATTCGCAATGTCAACGATTTCATTAGCGGCCTGTGGAGCCGTTCAAATTTTATAATTTTACAGGGGACTGCTCATAAGATAATACAAAAATGCATTTGACTCGAAAACTAGAAGAGTGTAGTACTTGGAAGTCACACTAGAAATTGCTATAAAGTAACTAAAAACAAATATGAAAGTCCGCGATGTCAACGATTTACTTAGCGGCCTGTGGAGCCGTTCAAATTTTATAATTTTACAGGGGACTGCTCATAAGATAATACAAAAATGCATTTGACTCGAAAACTAGAAGAGTGTAGTACTTGGAAGGCACACTAAAATTTGCAATAATTTTTTTGGCGGTCTGTAGAGCCATCAAATCAAACTTTATAATTTTACATTCGACGTGTTCATTATCATTTTCCCGTTTCTTTCCAAGTTGACTCAAACACTACTATCATCATTCAAAGGATATTAAAACAAACACACTTCTCATTGTTACATTATTATCTGATAAATGATAAACAAGTAGAGTATATGAACGAAATCAATATTCCCCGAGTGTATTTGAACATAACTGTACAATTATCCAATTAGAAGCAATAGCAACTTTGGCATACAGATTATAAGGGCATGTGTGAATTGTTTTCCGTATAATTGGCCAGGTGCGTTGCATAAGCGTCGCTGGTCTAGAGGGCGAAGTTCAAAAATTAATTGCCCCAACACGGACGCATCACCTGGGCATTGTGCGTCGGCGTGGCTATGCCGCCGCCGGCGACCAGACCAACCGCCGCCGCCGCCTCGCCGTGGCTATGAATTACGTAATGCAATAACGCTGATTGAGTTATCCACTTTTGTGTTTGCGCTGCGCCGGTGCCGCCGCCGAGTTTGCCGTCCCACAAAAGGGATGTGCGCATGTTTGTTCGTGGTGGAATGGGGGGCGGAAATGGTCCCAACGCGCGGCCGATGCGTGTATTATTTAACGCATTATACACACATTTTGGAAGCCGCTTATGCTCGAATTATGTACGCGCCGTAATCGCATTTGTTTGTTAATTAAATTCGTGTTTATTCTGGGGATGGCCAGCTGGCAAACGCTTTACACCAACCGCTGTAAAAACGCGGCAAAAAACCGGCGCCGTTTCCGCGCGCCTGTGCAGTGATTATCGATGCACTTCGCTAAATATGAGCGTAATTATTTAATATATCAGCAGCGAGCACCGCGTGCAATTTCGTTGTGTACCCGCGTGTAATTAACGCGAAATTCGGACGAAATTTTTCATTGTTCGACGCAGACTTGCAGACTTGCAAACTTGCAAATGCATTAATTGCATTTACATATTTATTGTGAGCAATGCTGTTGGATAATTAGCTGATTGTGAGCGACGTATATCAATGAACGCCGACAAAAAATGAAAGAAAACAAATGAAAAACAAAAAATAAACAGCGTATATCTGAGTACCCAATCTTACTGATAAGAAGTTAACAGCAGGCGTACAATAACTTGTACCTGGCATGTCTTTCTTAGGGGGATCCTTTTAATACATAAGATGTGCCACAGAAACCACGAAGCAATGGTACGCATGTGGCACAGCGACCGGCGACGCGCTGGCGTGACAAGCGTGGCACAGCTCGGGCGAAGGGACGAACTGTTCAATGCCGCGTGGTAGCAAAAGAGAGCGCGATGGACAGTCTCTCTCTCTCTCTTTTAATAGCGCGGTCAGTTTTTGGAAACAATCAGTCCTCTTTATTGCATACTTCAAACACCGAAATTCGTATGTTTATTGGATTTTACAACTTTACAGACCCAATTGCGCATAACTTGGCATAACTTGGTAGACTTTGGTTGGGTTAGAGTTTTGACACTCGTATTAACTCCCTCGTTAAGGTACCCCAGCCAAGTGGTTGCTTTTCTAAGTTGCCAAGTGTTTCACGAAGCAACATTGCACGTCAAGTAAAAGACTCCGATTCTCGATAACGTTGGCACACCACAACATAAATTTGTGATATGAATGATTTGAAATTTTAATTATCGTGTGAATTTTGGTTGCATGTTTATTATATTCGTGTGTTTAAAGTTTTTACAGCTGAGTTAAAAGTAGTTGTTTTTTGCGTAAGTTTTGTTTTTAGTAGATGTCTGTTTCTGTGTATTCAATATTAGTGAAAGAAGTCAAGAGCTTAATGGCATCATGGTAATGTTTACTCCAGAAAATGTATTCAAACTAGATATCTCCGCTACGATTTTTTGTAGATATGTGAAACTCTAAAACTTAATGCGTTGATGCCATATGCACACGAATGGTAGTTCATCTCCCCATCCCCATGTTA